>JASSRZ010000556.1:0-12696 GCA_032164315.1 Malacoctenus gilli
GGTTTAACTTTTTCAATGGTATTATGGAAATGAAACACCTTTTCCATGATATTCTAATTTTTTGGAAAGGGTCTGTAGATGAGGTAGCCTATCGACAGAAAATATTTACACAGGATTGTAAATGCCAACAGACCTAAAGTCATGAAGAGAACAGAGGTGCCCAAATCACTAGTTTGGGACCACCTCAGGGGGCCTCAGAAACCACTGCTGTGGCCCGAGGTTTTGCCTGTTGTGAGGCTTTCAGAAGACTGTCCACAGCTTTTATTTTGAAGGCTAATGTTAGTGAGAGTTTGAGTTCAGCTGTAATGTTTTCACAGTTTCTAAGAGGCTTTTAGAAGCCCCCATTTCAGCCCATTTGTCGAGTGGGCTCCGGGTGGGGGTGGGGGGTGGGGGGGTGACGAACCACTGGTGTAGTCCGCCCAGAATCCTCCATGCAGTGCTGTCAGTGCCACTCCAAAAGATTAGTCGATGGCTGGATGTCAGACAGCCCATTACGTCTCTCACACTCCACCAAGAAAACCGCATTCCGGAGCAGATTCCTCTGAAATTCCTGCCGGCTGGAATGTCCGAATGCGCAAATGTATCCTTTCAGAAGGCAGTGAGAAAGAACTAGCAGCAGTGATCTGCCTCAGCTTGTTGCATTGGTATAAAACTGAGGGGAAGCATGAAAAAAAAAATCCGGAGTCTTTCTCGTTGCGTGCATTCAAAGCAAGTGCAGCATGTCAAAAATAAGGAGGGGATTGATCCCCCCCCAAAGAAAAACACTCTGCCGATCATGCAAACATGATTGGCCTTACTGTCACAGTAATTCCCCCCCGGAGCGCCACTGCAAAAGACCCCGGGGAAAAAAAAAAAGTGAGGGACGGCGGATGTCCACAAAAGGAACTTTTTGAAGGGACGGGATGCGACCTGGGTGAGCCCTGCTTCCCTGTCCGTCACTCGGAAGTGCTGTGAATGGCGACAAAAGCACCCCGGGTGAGACTTTGGGATTTGGACGTTGCCAGGAGCAAAGGGGCACCGCGCCCTGCCAAGTATTAGGCAGAAGACAAGCAAATCCCACCCCCAACGCACGTACAGAAATATCAACCCCCCCCCACACACACACACACACACACACACACACACACACACACACACACACACACCCACAAAGGGCCACATTCACATGTACACAAAGCCGAAGGGTTCGGATGGTATAGGAGTGAACAGAGTGCATTCTCTGGCCCATCATCCGAAGCTGAGGTGTGGGCTGTGGTTCCTGCGACTTTCACTCCGCAGAGAAAATACAGTTGCCCCGCGCCTTGATCTATCAGCGACTGCCACTCTATCCACTGCGTATCCAAGTGAATTAAAGACACTTTAAGGAGCTCAGCGAATGCCTTTTGTGTCCCTTTATCTTCTTATTCCAGAGGCTTTTGTTGCACGACGTCACGCAACGCCACATCCGTCACGTTCTCAAAAAGCTGTTTGGAAAAGAAATATCCGCTCATCAGATTCACATGCTGTCCAGCCGCGTCGCATTAAATGGAGGAGGAGAGAAAGAAAAAAAACAAAAACCGAGAATCCGAATCTGGGAACAGATTAAAAAAAAGGGCAAAAATCTGATGAGTCTGATGCTGTGGGCTCACAGAGGCACACACAGAGTACTGTAGAGCATCTAAATTCACTCAGATAAAAAGACAAACATCTGCCTGAGGCTAAAAATGACACAATCAAATCATTCAGTTAAAACTCTTGACCTGATCCGCAAACGGGGAGTGGTTTTCGTCGGATCAGCCTGTAGTCAAACATGATGAGCGAAGCCGAACATTTTTAATGATGAATTCCATGCGATGCTCTCAAAAGGTGAGCGCTTCCTTTTCAAACTGTAATTATCTGTCAAAGCGTGAGAAATAGTCACAGATGAAGGTAAAGTCTCAGTGTGTAACATACCTTTCTTTTGGAACTGAATACAGAATAGGGTCGCGCTTTTATTTTGACAACAGGCTGGAGGCAAAGCTTGAATTTACATCATTTATTTTGGTACTGCACAATGACAAATAAAACCTCACTTTCAAAGAGTTAACCGGTCTTGTCGGTCGCTACTGTACTTTTTTTTTTCTCACTCTCTCTGGAGCGCTGAAAGTGAGCTGAAAAGACAAAGCCCCACTCTGTCCCGACCCGTCATGCAAAGAGCTGCTCGGCCCCCAGAATCAAATACAGAAGCATCCACAAGAGGTTAAATTCCTTGGTGCGCGGGCATTAAAGGGTCGAATGACAGGGGTTAACTTTGCTGAGCCATCACAGCCGTCTCCTGGGTCAAGCACACAGCAGGCACCCCCCCACACGGGAACACACAGAGAGGGGCCTTGTTCTTGGGCTCGTGTGCGGGTCAGCGCCGGTAGGTAGCAGTGAAATAATAGGCCCTCCCCAGAGACGCCGCACAGAGGACGCTCTGTTTCACCCGCTGCTGCAGCATCCACTGGAATGCAATCTGGGGCCGGCAGGTAACTCTCAGTTCAACCGCATACCTTTATGAAAAATCTACCAAATCCCAGGAAAGGCCCCCCCCCCCCCACCACCACCACCCGCCGTCTGACACTCTGGTGGGAATACAACAAGAGCGGGAGAGATAGAGAGGCGGAGCTGACAGGCATCCGAACAAAGCGGGCGAAGCGGGGTATTAATTTCGTCAGGAAGGCATTGGCGTCCGTGTCAGAAAAGTGGCCGTTCTCATCGTCGGATCAGGTACATGGAGGGGGACGGCTGAGCGCCCATCTGCTATAACACTGCAGCTCCAGTCCCTCAAAAGCCTGGTAACGCACGGCCATCCACCTGGATGTCTGTTACCCAGAGAGACCCTCAAGATGTAAATGTTGTTGGACACAGATGTGCTTCAACGGCCTTGTTTTACAACAGATGTGGACAGCAGTGGCACAAACTTGAACCCATAGTCTCTAAAATTGACTTGTTTCTCAGGTTTCGGCAGAAACAGAGTTTTTAAATACATAATTAAGGGAGCATTCTTCATGTGTGAGGTTGGCTTCGCCTTGAACTGTTGCCGTCATCAACGCAAAGTTCTCGTGCCGTTGTTGGGACCAGTTGCTCCTGGCGCAGAGAGCAAAACATGCCAAGCGTTCAATACCTGCCCTGGTGTGAGGCAACAGGCAGCCACAGTACACAGGCGTTAGCGGGAGGGACCAGCAATTAGCAGGTAAAAGAGAGACCATGATTTTATCCAGGATGTTATTGGCCTCAACAAGGCAGGGTGCTAGTGGATACGGGATGCAGAGCAACGGAGACCGCCAAAAAATAAAAAAAACAGGTCCAAGCTCTGCTCCAACACGAGCTGTTTCAAGCTAGTGGGGTTAGCGCTCGTTGTGCTCCGCTGTGTAGGGACACAGGCAGACTTCTATTAAAGTGGACTCTTAACAGTGGCTGCTTCTCAGCAGTAAAAAGCCCCCCAAGAGCTTATTTGATTCCATCAGCGTGATAGTCTCAGTACACAGGGAAGCCTGCAGTTTCCCACGCAGCAGAGATATCTATAGACTTGGCATCAGGGGTCACATTTGCCGCTATATAATGACTGATGTTGCAATAGACTCTGAATATTCCTCAACATAGCTCAGGGCATATATATTTTAAAACATAAGACTGGTTTTAAATGGCCGGCCTGTAAAGTTTGACAGTTTACTTTTTGAGTGTGTCGTCTGGGAGGGAAGCCAGCGAACGCGCGGCGACACTCAAACCGAGCAAATTTAAACAAATTAATAGGACAAGGTGATAATTCCCATAAAGGCTTCTTTCTTTCCAACTATTCACTCGACACCAGAAGCTCAGGGGGCTATATGGAGCAGGGGCGTGTTAGCCATATGTCTCGGACGGAGTGGAAAGATTAGCACTAGTTTGCATTGCTTAAAGAACAAATGAATCCCGAGTGGAAGAACCAATAACGAAAAAAAACCCAAGCCTGTCCGTGAATGTCCCTGACGGAGGGAGGCAGACAATGTCTTGTCCATATCGGGGTCACAAACCACAGGCAGCCATGTGCACCTGATGGGGCCTTCGACGGCAGGACAGGTAGGAAACAAGCAAATGGAATGCAAAAAGAGGCAGAGGAGGGTAAACTTCTGAAACTGACACTGTGTCACTTTAAATCCAGGTGGCAGAGCCTCGGAGGGGCCTTCGCTCCCCCACAGTTCCCCCCTTGCGCCCGCAGTCCGACAGGCCATAGTGCCAGCTGGAGGAAGTCTGGCGTCCGCAGGTGCTCTTTCCAAGCAGCATGGGACACAGAGAAAAATAAATCAGTCATATAAGTGCACTGTAATAAATGATTCTGTGACCATGTAAATTATAGTTAATTTAATACGTAAATTATATTCAGTATAATTATGTTCTTGCTTTTGTCACAATTATTTAAGTAAAAACTTCTCAAAAATGCTAGAAGAAAAATCTACTTATTCTAGTTAAACAAAAACAAGCATTTTGTTTATGTGATTCTAAATAGAGAGCTTAATGAGTAAATCCAACTCAATGTAGTCACATAGTTTTTAATTGAAGACCACTTCCTGTTGAGGCATTTTGAATGATGCGCGATGCAGTACCCGCCAACAAGAAACTGGAAAGCATGCACACGGTAAGTACCCCACTTTTTCCTTATTGCTCTGCAATACAATAGTTATCAATTGACTGCGTGATAAAAATATATTTTGCTTTCTTCTGTAAAAATGAATGCCATATGGATGTTGGTTGCAGATAGTTTGCGGTTTTCTGCTTTTGTGTTTCCGATGCTTAAGTGTTGTTGATAGCGTCCAAGTTATCACCGAAGTTGAAAGTATTGCCAGAGATTGCTCCAGCCTCCTTGGTTTGACCTACGTGTTCAACCATGACTATCCCAAGCAGCATAAATATAACTTTGAGGTATTTCAAAAACTGTAAATGGGAGGCTAGAGGCTTCAAAGCTCTCAAACAAGGTCCAATCCCTTAAGGGCAAGCTTCTGTCCTGAAATGGCTGCAGTGGAAAATTTTCAATGAGGTGCATCAGTGCTACAAAATGTTTGAAATTTAGCACGGAGTCGTGAATATTATTGTTAAGAATTGTTAAAATTTTAAAATGTTGCATGTTTCTGACAACTCTGAAAAAGATCTTGCCTTTTTTTTGTGCTTATTCTGTAAGAACTTTAAATGTTTCATAAGTGAGTTTTGGTGTTCAAATGTTTGCTATTTTCCATTATTTGTTCTGTACAGTTAGAAAGCATTTTGTACTGCTTGAATTTTTTGGAAGCTGGCAGCAATTAAAATAAAGTTAAGTGGTCTAGATTAATGCTGGAGTTTGTGATTAATAAGAAATAATAAGATTTAATTGATGTAACTAAATAAATTAAAATCAATTCCGTGATTTATTTAGATGATTGTCACTAAATTATATCTAATTGAAATGTAGATTTAATTAATTTTTTATAAATACTATTAAATCATTTATAAGTTTGAGTTTATCTCAAGTTGAGTTCAACTTCAAAGTGTAGTTATTTGTTAATTCATTTTTGTTTTGAGTCAGAATCTACTCATTTTAGTTGGGTACCAGTAAATGTTATGACGCGTTTCATTTAAGTTGTATTTACTCAATACCAAGCATAGTTAGATTTAATTAATAACATTACTTGTAATATAGTGCCTTAATTTTATTGAGTAGTACTTTTTGTTTCAGTGTGGGAATTACAATTTGATTTGACGCGCAGACATGGAAAATCCAATGATACTGATTATTGTCTATAGTGTACTCATGGTTTGTTTAAACATGAAAACACTTGAGGAGGTTTGAATTCACCCTCTCACATCCTGTTCATTTATTTGGGAGCCATTAATGATTCAAGCCGGCTTAATCATCTTTATGGATTTTACCTTTTTTATTGTAATTTGGATAATTAAATCTAATTCATTTGAAAGCAAACAAAAAATACAATTTAATTACCAACATTAGGAAAAAAGAAATAAATGCACCGACATTACTTTCATTCTAAACAAAGTGAGAGGATTTTGAAAAGTCTGTTGTTTTGTTAATTGTTTGAAAAATAATTTATGAAATTAGATCAAACAAAAATAATGTAAAAAAAAAAAAAAATCACATACGAATAAATTAAATCAGCAAATTAAGTAAAAATGGTCTGGTGAAGCTGAGTGAAACTTAGTTTTATTATAGGAAGTTCCAGCTGATCATTGGCTCCACCAAATGGATTAGCAGCATGTTTCAGGGTTGTTTCCAATCCAACGTGTGTTTAGGCTGGACATGCTGTCCAGACGCAAGTTGTTTGAAGAAGAAAGTTGACAGAAGGTCAAACTTGAGCTTTCCTGCCATCACTGTCGATGAGGGATGCACTTGTGCCCACCACAAAGGCACGCTGAAAGCCCGCGGCACAGGGAAGAGACCCGGAGACACACATGAAGGTGTGTGCGAACCACTGAACTGCTCTCTAGACTAAACTAACCCCCCCAACATACACACACACACACACACATACACACACACACACACACACACACACACACACACACACACACACACACACACACACACGGGGACACACCAGTTCTTTTTTTTCTCCTTCTCCCCTGACCATAGCTCCACAAATGCCCCAAGGATGCCATTGACCCTGCTGCCGCCACTGAAGTGGAAGTGACTGATGGTGTAACAAAAGCTGTGACAGCGTAAATGGAGCTGAGAGTCATTCTGTTCCAAAGCGCCTCAGCTCCCCATTACGCCGGCTCCGATCAAAACTCCAAGCGCCCGCATTGCGAAGCACGGCTACCGAGGGTTCAATGAACCCGCATCCTTGACAGACACGTGGCAGGTGAAAAGTAAACTTCGCAGCGGTGTGTGATTTTTTTCCGTTTTTTTTTTGCATGTGGCACACTCACTTTGACCGTTCCCGTTGCTCTGGCTCCGGCTCTCTATCCGTCATGAAAAAGTGCGGCAGATGTGTCGCTCGGCAGGAAGGGGCAAGGATCGGCGAGCCGGCTCCCCCCCGTATCAAAGCGGCGCTTTGTGACCCGGTGAAACCAATCTGTTGTAATTGCGACCGAGCACACGCGGCGCAGAGTCGGCTCATTGTCTCAATCAGTTCTGAATGTCACAAACCAAGTGTGTGGGCAGATTAACAAAAGAGACCTGATGACTGCTCGAGAGCCGCATTTGCATATGTACAATGTGTCTACTTAGCTGAGCTGGTTGCGGCGCTGCCAATAAGCTGAGAAAGCTTTTAAGGTGATTGCGCAAAAAGTTGGAATCGTGTTAATATTTTATTTTTCTGTTTTGCCCGTGAATATTACTCTGATATAATCCTCTTAAGGTGGCAATGAAAGAGGGTATGAACCATTTGACTTTTGTGGGGTGTGTTCATTGATTCATCAGAATCACAATGAGCAATATGCCACATGCCTTGTATTTCACTTAATCGCTCCAAAATTCAAACATTTGATGTCTCTATTGAGACCTGCCAGAGAGAGGAAGTTAAACCCTTAATTCAATAACTGATGTCATTCTGCTCTCCGTAACATCGGCCCATCAGTCAGTCTTCTTTCTGGCTCACGTGGAGTCAGGGTGGCGTCACGTCAAATCGAGAGACCCAGATATGAGCGTCCCAATGGAAATCGACATGGCCTGTTGGGTTGTGCGGGCTTGGGGTCACCGTGGTAGAGAATGAAAGGGAGAGAATGGCGTTGTATGGGTTGGGTGGCTGACGGGGGGGCCCCACGTGTCGCTCAGCTCCTTGGCTACGCTGTCGGTCACGAGGCTGGTAGGCGGGTTCCTCCTGGGTAGATGCTTGGGGTGGGTCTTGTGGACTGCATCACTCTGGTTTTGTTGGTATCTGGTTGACCTGTTGCCAGTGGTTTCGGCTTGGTGCCAGAAGCCAATGAGGGCAGATGATGGTCACAGTTATTATAAGATTTGAATGAATGAATGAATGAATAACATTTGTATGTATTCTAAAATAAAAATAACACATTCAGTGATGATGTCAACACTTAAGAATAAATGCAGACATAAAAAAAAACCCAAAAAGCAACATAAAGTACCCAGACCCCTCCCCTTATGCCACTTTAATTTCCTTTCCTAAATTGATTTTTCGTTTTTTGTCAGATTTGAATGTGCTGATATGGTGCAAGCTGCTCCACCCAATTCACAAAATTTTACTAATGTACCCAAGCAAAAAACAAAACAAAAACATGCAAAACGAGAACTGCTTCCCTCCCTTTGTCATTTCAGTCAACTTACTTCCAGTATGCCCCTTTAAAACGTTCCTGCCCCGGGTCACATTTGCTCTCTCTTTCGCTCCAGTTTTTTCAAGCGTCGGTGGATTCTTATAGCTCAGAGTTTGCATGTTTTCAGCACGACCAAAACACAACACCAGCTGCTTCCGCTGATTCGTTCCTCCTCTCTGGTTGAAGCTCCGCTAATCAGAGGGGATGATTGTCCGCTGCGGCCAAGCAGCGAGGAGGGGGGAAAAATAACGTGGGGAAATGTCCTATGAATAATAAAGCCTTCTTATGGAATGTAAGCGAAGGCTGTAATTGTTGTGCTTGACAGCCTTCTCGCTTGATTATGTGCATTAGGTTGAGAACGCGACGTCTGAGTTCCAAAACAACGAGCAGGAGTGGCCCGAGTTTGATGCGTGTTTCTCTTGCTCTCTGCAGGTGTGCTCAGGGCGACGTGGTCACACACACAGCGTGGCTGAACCGGTCGAGCATACTGTACGCCGGCGAGGACAAGTGGTCGGTGGACCCCAGAGTGAGCCTGGTGACCCTGAATCAGGACGAGTTCACCATCAAGATTGATAACGTGGACATGACGGACGAGGGCCAGTACGTGTGTGCGGTCCAGACGAGCAGTCGGCCGAGGACCACCTCGGTGCACATCCTCGTCCAAGGTAACTCCAGACCCCCGTGTACAACAACACTGCTGCTGCTGCTGTCAGAGGCTGTCTTTCCTTTGCCTCTCATATTAAATCAATGTAAGGACTTGAGAGAAGGAAAACGCTCCATAAGAACAATTTAATCCGAGGAAGCAGGCCCACACTAATTAGGATTTATATGTGCCTCAGTACGGCGGGTAAATCGCATGAAGAAAGGAAGCCTACGTGACCACGCAGTGGTGTCAAACACACGCCGGCAGCCGGCGACATATTCCGCCAATTTGGTTGAAATCTGCTTCTCACAAGTTAGAGATTGTAACCTTCGAAACCTTGCGAGCAGTCTAAAGTCGGTACGTTTATTTCTTGCTGCGAGCGTCTCACTCAGCAGATTGTTTCACCATACACTCACAGCAGCTCAGTGCTGCATTTCAGAGATTTCACAGAGTTACAACCAGCAAAATAGACGATGCATTTTGACAAAGTGAGTTATTTTGGAAGGCCATCTATTAGGTTTGGTCAGATTGTTTGAAGAAATGAAGAAATAAACTGGGATGCAAATGGTGATCATGATTTGAGACATTCACTTACACTACTGAGAGATACTGTGCTCAGCCTGCATCTGTGGATCAACAGGCGTCTGTCTCTGTTTTTTGTCACTATTTTTGTGACACAGGCCGTGCGACCTGCTCAAACAGCAGTTTAAACCGGAAATCAAAGGAGGTTCAGCAACACTTTGTATTTGAGGTTCTTGAAGACGAACAAGCTTTCTCGGGTCATGTCGGGAGACAAGAAGGGAGGGGATGATTCGGGCAGGTGCAGTGAATTCCCCTCTCCCCTTTTTAACTTTGCTGCCTCTCGCAAAGTTAAAAAGGGGAGATATTTGAAGATATTTGAAGGCCGTCATATGAGCACCCCCAACCTCATTCAGAGCCGGTCCGCACACTGTGATTGATGGTCCGGTTATTGGCGAGCACTGGCACGCCGGGGGCATGAGTGATCGAATTGGAGCAGGTCAAAACAGACGTGCCGCGCCTCCCTCCGATCTCATTTCCTCATTCATCGCTCCACTGGAGCAATTAGGGGCTAAATGCCTTGCTCAAGGACTGGAAGAGTAGGGGGGCTTCCTCGTTCACTGTATTAGGTCAGGTTAATAGGGAATGCCAGATGTTAAGATGCTCGCTGTAAGGTGCGTCCTCGTGAGGTGCAGGAGACAGAGAGGCGCATTGTCCTGTAAACACACAGTGTAATGGGACAGATTAAAGCTGCTAATTTCATAGGCAGCGAGCAGAGTCGCTCCTGACAGGCTGTCCACCACTTTATACGAGAAGGGGGGAGGGGGGATAGTTAGGTGGGTAATTGCTGCCAAAGCAATGACAAAGAAAACACTTCCATACAGTGTGATGTTGTAATGTCGAAGACGAGAGTGTGTGCTGATATATGACAAAGTGGTCACTCACCTCGTGGTCTCTGTTCTGTCAACCTTTCAGTGGTGCTTGCATGTTCTAAAAAAACACGGGACTGTTGCTTTGCTCGCTCTGACGTGTTCAATGCCAGATTCACACAATTGAGAGGAAACGATGTGGCCTGATGGAGGCATCAGTGCAATGTTGTTTTATTTCTTAACAGTTCCTTTTGAGTTTGTCTATTACTTACCAGGTCCTTAAAGGGGTGCCAACTTTCAATTGCGCTTAAGTTGGATTATTTTTCCCAATAATTAGTGAGCTAATTAGATACTTTTCTGTATAAATGGTTTAGAGTCTACAGTTCACATGCACACACCCACAGTCACATGCACACACCCACAGTCTTTGACACAAATACGTAATCACAGGTACATTCTGTTCCGATAATTGTTGCACTGTTCAAGTAAACTTCAGCCACATGTTTCAGCACCATTCCTGCAATGAAAGCTGCTATTGTCCTTCATGTGACCCACTCGCACGTGATGTAACATATTGACTGTGCAAGAATACGCCCTGACTCTTCTGCTCGGAGCTGGTCCTCTTCTGATGTCAGACTGTCCAGATCTGCATCTGACAGTAGCATTCTAGCCCAAAGCTTCGTACAACATTCAACTTCTGAACACGAGTTCTGGACTCCGTCTCCGCTCTTCAGAATTGGCAGGAGACAGACTCCACAACTCGTGTCGTCTCGAGTGCACGTGACCGCTGCCAGCATACTGTCTTTTGCAGCAGCTTATTCATTCTGGTCTCTGCAGGTGTTTGGCTTCACTGTATTGTTTTGGCAAAGGAATAATTAGCCTTCCTTAGGGGGGGGTGAGCTCCAGGGACACAAACGGGTTCGAGCCACTGCTGTGAAAGCTGGATGGATGAACGAGGAGGTGCCGCTTCCTACTGAGAGCGAAGACAGGCAGACTTCCTTCATCTCGTCCGTCCTCCTGTGATTACTTGTGTTCTACAGAATCTGAGTAAACACTCCTGTTTTCCATTTAGCGAGCCACGCTTCAGCAGGGGGAATACAAATCGTCATGCACGATAAGTGATAACGATGCCATCGTTACGGTTTTTTTTACCCTGCTGCACTTTTTCGAAACTGCGTGCATTCCTTAAGCATGCTTGGATGCATTGTAAGACGCAGGTCAAACCATGAGTGCAGCACACAGTGTTGCGTGCATGCGCGCGCGTGCGTGTGTAGGCTCATGGGACTGTTGGTGAGACGTGCTGACAGTGAAGACTCCTCACTAAACTTCTGTAGCTTGTTGAGTACAGAAGTGTGTTTTGGCTGAACCACATTTAGGCAGAAGGACCAAATGGTCAACAAACATCCAGGCAAACTTACTTTCTTGAACTATTTCACATCACTGCCACATAGAAAAGAAGTGTGAGGAACTTTCGAAAACAGACGCCGAGTTCAGTTCTTTCCTCGGAGAGGAACTTTGGAAAGTCACATGAGGGAAACGTGGACGGACAAGGTATGTGGTGCCTCTGGAATGTTGTTGTTCCTACTCTGAATGGATCAAAAAGGAATGAGGCAGGAAACACAGGAATGCCTGAAGAGGGTGAAACACCTTTGCAGCAGGAGTTGGGTAAAGCTTGTATGAGTGACACAAATGAAACTCACACAGCACTCGCAATGTTTTTAACGTTCGCGTGGATCATAGTCGCACTTGAGAGCCAAAACCTTCTCTGAGCTGGTACTTTGTAAAAAGTCGAAGAACCACTGCCTTAGAATAAGTCATCTCCATAGATACATATGCCATTATGTTGGTACATCATTAAATACTGATCTCTTAAGTGGTTCATATAGGTGTATGCTACATTGTGCCTCCAGCAGCCCTTTGGAGATGCGAATTAAATGAGTATAAGTTCTTATCTTTTCTGTTGGTGATGTAATCTCAGGTTTGAGAACTTTCAGTTGGCCTTTTGCTTCGAGGTTTGCATACTTTGGGAAATGCCTAGCGGCTTAGAGTACTACATTTACAGGATGGCCAAACTTGTTTTTTTCTCACAAATTCAACTCCTAATTTACTCAGTTCAATTAAAATTCATCAATTTCAGAACTTTAGTCATTTGCTTGTGTGTGGCTGTGAAAGGTGGCGTTGTAGCAGCATCGTGCTCTTGAAAGCGTGTCGTTCCTGATGCAAGTGGTGAAGAAGAGAGGTTTGTATAGCTCTTAGGCGAGCAGGAAACGCACAAAAAAACAACTTTAGGGTGTTGTTACTCTGCAAATTATTCACAGTTTGTGTGAAACGAGTGATGAGAGAAATCCTGACTCCTGAACAAGGTCATGACAGGATCCCTGTGGTGGAAGCGGGGGGGGGGGGGGGGGGGGGTTAATAAAAAAAAAC
>JASSRZ010000557.1:0-12688 GCA_032164315.1 Malacoctenus gilli
GTGTGTGTGTGTGTGTGTGTGTGTGTGTGTGTGTGTGTGTGTGTGTGTGTGTGTGTGTGTGTGTGTGCGCAGGAGTGAGGACTCGGGAGTCCAGCTGTCCCCAGAGATGATCAGAGCAGAGTTCCTGTCTGGAGAGGCTCTGGTCTCCAATGGCAACCTCGCCACAGGAATAACAGCCAGGTAGGTCTACGACCAGCCCCGAGCGCCAGTTACTTAGGAAGGGATGACTCATACATTCACTGCACAGGATCACAAGCGTTCATGCCTGATGAATGCATATTTACATGAATCGAGCACTTCCTGTGCAATAAGTGAGATGATAGCGGGTCGACTCACATGCTGGAAAGCAGACAAAAGGTGTGTTTAGTCTTCAGAGAGGAAGTCTCCGAGATAAACCAAACATGAGGTTAATGAATCGACTTCCTCTCAGGAAATGCTTCCTGCAGGCTGGAGCGCAACCCGAGCTGCTGTCATTGCTATTATATTTTTAACCTTGGGTTATGTTTATGCCTCGAAATGTTCCCCCTTCATGTCACGTTTTGACGAATGATTCGAGGCTCCAGGTGACCGTTCACATCACTGCTGCTGCTGCTGCTGCTGCTGCTGCTTTTAACCCGTTGGAAATTCTCCTCCCCCCTCCTCCATCAGTAATGCCAAATTGCTCCTGTCACAGGCACCAGTGGGAGCGTCAGATGGAGGAGACCCACAGGTCCCAGTTCAACCAGATGGGGAAAAGAGTGATGGCCAGGCTGGAGCGACTGGAGGCTGCTGATGGAGACTCTCGTTCGCCAGGAGAGGCCGTCGAGTAGGCCAGAGCTATGTGCACCACGCGCACTCTCCACGTATACGAATAAACCCTCCAGCAGGAACAGGTTTTACTTGTCTGTTCTCCGTTGTCTGCCCTTCCACTTCAGTAAAATACAACCTGCTTATTTCCTCGCCCACTCACCGAGCCTCCTGTCGACCCACTCAAAATTACCAGTAAGCTCTCCCCTACTGTGTTCCCACAAAGCCGGGAAATCTGTTATCCCTCCACCCACAAGCGTCCATATAGCAGCACCGCTCCAGTGTATTCTAATGAGCCGCATCACAGAACTGACTCAATTAGAGCTGATGGCGCTGCATTTGACACTGGAGTGCACCGAAGCATCAATCACAGCCACATTTGATCTTGCGATTTCATGCTTTTCACGTTCGAAACTCCTCCCCCCTCCTCCTCCCTTTGGTTGTATTTACTGTCTGCAATCAGTTCCTAATTTGTCCCAGCAGATTTGTTTCCTTCCAGATGTGAGCTGATGTACTTTGCTATACTCAAAACACAAATTCAGCATGTTTGTTTATGTGCTTATAAACTGGAAGCTGCTTACGTCACAGTTTTATTTCCCAAAAAGAGCTGACAGCCTCTTGGACGCGGTCCAGACGCTGTCTCATGTGGCCCCTAGAGGGAGCTGCGACTCTATGCGTGTCCCGAGCACAGCCCCTCAACGTTTACTCGTCCTCGATTGTGTGCCTGTGTGTGTGTGGGTCCTCACTTCAGCACTCTAGAGAAATACAGTAAAAGTGCGGTGTCTGTTTGAACTCCCTTTTAGAGAGTCACCGCTGCTGCAGATGTGTGAAAAAAATAGAAGAAACAGGGTCACATTGTTCAGACAGGGAGGTTGTCGGATCCACACAGGACTCATAAAGCCGATGGCGATAATACGTCACTGTCAGAACACAGTGTGGTGGCAGTAAAGGATGTTTCTTTCAAAGCGGAGCGCTCTGTTTTTTTTACGGCAGCCTGGATTCAGATGACAGGTTCAATGCAGCATCAAGCCAATCAGTGTTTCTGACTGACTGATCTGTTGATGATAGCTGTGCTGTAACACTGGCCACAGCAATCACTGACATTGTTATCTCAGCGGTACTTGAAAAAGATTGAAAGGGGCTCCGTAGCTTCGACGACAAAACATTTTGGGGGGCTTCAAAGCGCAAACGTGAGATTTATCGAACGTTTTCGAGGAGTAAAACCAAAAGAAACTGAGAAGTTCAGAATTGGACCAATGCAAACTTATTTCTTGGTTTTCACAGTGATTCCAGCAGCGCTCCGTAAGCTGATTTCCGAGCAACAAAGGGGCGCAGAGAACGGTTTTGTTCCTTGAAAACAGTCCATGGGACAAAAGGTTTCTGGGACTCTGGGATGAAAATGGAATGAATGAGGAGCCCCAGTCCAGCAACGTATATTCAGTTTCACTCTTTTTCCTTCTTTGTGGCAGAGAGCATCGACCGTTTCCACAGAAAACAGCCTCTCTGCCGTGCTTTCCTCTCCTGCTCTCCGCCGCCCTCCGTGAGTAGCGCTGCTGTTATTCTCTCTCCCTTCCTTTGGTCCGATTGAAAAATGAGATGAACCACACGGGAGGAAACGGCCGCAGTTTTGCTCCAGTCGGCTCAATTTGCGCCGAACCCCCGTGGCAAGAAAGTGTCTTCGCACCACTGACACGTCCGCCACAATGACCCGATTGTCCTCTGAAACGTCCGACGGGAGCGCGATCGAAGCAGGAGGTCATCTGAGACAGAATCTGCCTTTGTCGCTTTGTCGGTGCCCCCCCTCTCCATCATTCACAACTCCTGGGACAGATCGGCAATCACCCGCGGAAACAGCCGCCCTCGCTGCTATCTTGGACATCTTTTCCTCTGCTTTCGAAGGAAATTTACCTCACACGTTTCCCCAAATTGCTCGCTTCCTTCCTGAGAAGCTGCGGCAGATACAAGCTTCTTCTGGCCACTCTGCTGCTGGCGAATCCGGCGCCTTCTGTCAAAAGCTGGAGTCAATTCGACTCCATTTGTTCCCAGGCTAATGTGGTCACTAGTTATCCAGGCTGTTTGAGCAGAGGGCGAAGCTTACTTCATCGTGTCCCACTTAATATCCTTTAATTCAAATTTGGTGCATTTACGTGTGAAAGAAGCGAAAACTGAGCGCCTGGATATGTGAAGGACGCTCGGGTCACTGTGGCTGACGGACTGCGAGACAGAGATAACAAATAAGAAAGTATTCAGCATAAACAGCCCTGACATCGTCGCTGAGGGTCTCTCAGCTTCATTCGCGTCTCCTGTGAAGGCTGCGGCCCTGCTCCGCTTCGTCCCTCATGACAGGGGGGACGTTTAATGGTCATGGCGGTGGCGAGGCGCCCTGAACCGTCCGCTGAAAAGGCCTATCTAAATTAAACGATGGCGACTTCCTTCCCTCAGTCAAAACGGAGCGCATTTAAGCGGCGAGAACGTTGACTCCGCTTCATAATGGGAGCTGGTCGGCGCGTTTTTCATCATGTCATCAGCACTGCTTGAAAAGCTTTTCAAAACTCGAGCTTCGAGTGCTAAATTTAGGAAAAAACGCAATCAATTGAAAATGTAATCTCTTCCTTACAGGCTAGGGGGCAGTGTTGGTAATGTATTCTCCCAATTCTGACAGAAAAGAAGCCAGACCAGTGAAGTTAATAGATGTAAATAGAAGCTGATTTCATCTACTTTTGGTGGTCAGAGAAATGAAAGAGAGAAGGTAAATAATAACAATATATTTGCTTTAAACTGAGACAGAAAACCTGCAATAACTAGTAAGAAATTCTACTAACTTTACCTCCAGCTGCCACCTTCCACTTTCCGAACCTGCGAACTTCAGCTGCCGCGCCGATTTACGCTCTGTGATTCACACACCTATTATTGGGAAGCAAAATAACCCCATTTATGCCCCTCTCCCCTCCTCCTCCCCCCTCTTTGAAATGGCACCCTCGTCATCTCTTTATCGCCTGCAGCATTCTGTCATAATCTTCTGAAAATTAGGATCTGAGTTACTCTTCGGCGTGCTGGCTGCTGGTGGTGTTTTTTTCTTGCAGTTTGAAGCAGTTCAGCCAAAGTTATTGCGCGAATCAAAGAAAAACCGTGACAGGAGGCGAACTTCATCTGAGTTCGATTCACAGATGTACGATGAGAGAAATGACCCCGCGCTTGTTCCGCTTCTTATCTATCATGATTGTTGTACATTCTTTACATTAGCAAGTCTACTTCACTTATATCTCTGCTGTTCTTGCGCTTGCAGTGTTGGGATGTTTTATTTTGAAATGTCAGTGTTGTGCAGCCTTTGACGTAGCCTCCAGCAATGCAAATTACCAGTTTGTGAGTCATCTGTGAGTGGTGTGGTTGCAACGCGATCGCTCTCTGCTGCTGTGTGGAATTATCCCTCCTCAGTGTTTCGGCTCCTCCGAATGGCTTTAGACTATTAAATATGTAAAAGCTACATAGAACTCTTCAGAGTAAACGCAACGGGGATGTTTAAAGAGTTCTGATGAATCTCTGCGATGTCTGAATTAATGAGCGCAGTGGTCTTTAGCTGATTGGACGGGGCTCCAGCCGGCTCACCGTGTTTCCTTATCCTCCAAAGACTTCTGCTGTTAGCGAGGAAATATTTGCCATTGCTGGGATTTGGAGTGTGAGACGGAGCGCATCCTCGTCTCTCGGCCCGCTCCTGGGAGTCTTTTGGGGCGAGGAGATCCTCGGCTTGATTTGTTCCCGGCGTGGGGTTAAATTTAGCCTCCCTCAGCCTGATAGAAGTAGAGCGAGGGCAGAGGGGCAGCGGGGGAGGCAATCAGCTGACCTGCAGGTGTTGACTCAATGTTACCACTTGAACGCATGTGTTTACCTTCAGTAAACACTCCATTTACAGGGCTTCTCTTGAGTCTCACCTGTCGCTGATGGAATTCAACCCAAGATACAATCGCACAGCTACAAGTGGAAGAAGTGGACGTTGCTTTGGCTCACAGCTTGACAAAGATGAGAAGTTAATTGCAAAATTAGCTGTTTTTAACCCTTTTCATCCAAGTCGAGGTGATCCAAATTTACCGAGCTTGAAAACCCTCATTTTCTTGTTTGTTTTCAGTACGTGTGACTCAGTGCCCGACACGCCGGAAACATGATTCATATCGATTTAATGGATTGTATTTCCAAGGCCGGTCTTTCCAGGAATCTGAATGTGGACTCCGTCAGCAGCATGGGCTGTGAATATTGCAGCCCGAGAGCCACGCTTCCCTTTCACGTGGCGAGTCGTGTGCACTGTAGCGTTAAATAGGCCACCGGCACAAAACTGGGACTACATAAATCCCCCTGACGTTTCAATACAGATGTTTATTTTGGAAAAAAGAATCTTTCCTGGTTAAGGCGAGTGGGCAGCCTCAACCTTGGATTTTGGTATTTCTGGTCGCCGGAGCAACTAAACAATGAGCCCGCCTGGAAGCAGCTCTCCGAGATGTACTGCAGGGGTTTTTTTGCGCTCACCACTTACTTTTCTGTCCATCATGGTCCGAAATGGGACGTCAATCATCCTCCTGCGCGTCTGGATCTCCTTTGTGCGTCTTCCTCAAACATCATTTCCAAGCGAGGGATTTTGGAGCCGTTTCGGGACTGGAGTGTATTTTCCTGTTAGAGGTGAAGCTTTACAAGACGTCGGGGTCAAGACCCAAATCACTGCTGCTTGTGGACGTGTGCGCTCGTGCCTTATTAGAGTATTCCCCATTCGCCTCACGTCCCGCGTGTCTGCACTCGTGCGAAATTGCAAGTTTGTCAAAAATATCTGCTCCCGACGCCCCCTCTGACACAATTTACTTCCTTTTTATTGCCTGTACTTGGCAAATGAAGTGATTGTGATTCAGAGGGTGCCTGGTGTGAAGACAATGAAGAGGACAAGTGGGAAGCGATGAGCGAGGGCCAACACGGAGACGCACAGCTCCAACCGAAACCGCTTCCTTATTTATGCAGCGTGTCTGTGTTTACAATGCGCTTTTACAGACGCTGACTTAAAAATGTATGATCTAATTTCGCTCCCTCATTTAGCTCTCAGGCATCATTGTGTCACCAGATACTTTTGTTTAGCCGCGATGCAGCTTTGCTCGTTAGTCATCAGAATAGGAGCCTATCGGGAATGTATTTCCAACCCACCAGTACTGACGTGACCCCGATGAGACGGGGAGAAATCAGGATCTGAGACGCAGTCAGAAATGTCAGGTGAGAACGTAGGGACGAGATCCAACATGTCAGGCGATGTGGAGGTGGTGGAAGGAGTTGAAACGGCTCTACAGATCTCGTCTGCTCCAACACGGTTTAAGATAACGCAGGAGAGCAGTCGGGTTTCAGTTTGAATCAGCAACAAGTTCAGCCGTCGAAATTCTGTCCGAAGAGTTCGAAAACCTTTTACACAGATGACACTGGCTGGAGAAAGTCTCTAAATTGGAGAAATCCCGATGCACATAATGATCAAAACCGCGAACAAACATGCAATAGTGACTCCTCGTTGCAGATTAGAATTATTTCTCCATACAAAGCCTTACTTTTCAAGATATCTTCCAAATTGGTGTCAAAAATCATTAGCATTAGTAGTATTCATTGTAATGAGATTACAGCATACACACTAATTAGTTACAGTGTGTTTTGTGGTCTTCAGTGGTGCACTATCATCGTTCTGCTCCTGTAATATCCTTGATAATGGTTTTTAATTAGGGTCATTAGAGAGCCTTGAACCTGCCATTTTTGGCTCAAATCCTGCAGCACAGCTCGCGCTTAATCCTTTCAGCAGACCGAGAGGATATGAGAAAGAGGCGTCGCTCCCCCGTCACCCTCGCCACTGGAAAGTGCCGCTCTCACTTTCATTGTTCCGTCGGATAATTAGAAAAACCCTGAGTGGTCCCCAACATCTTCAGAGTTCTTCAAATTAAAAGCGCGGCCCCCGATAACTGCTCTCCGTCCCCTCCGTCGGGCTCCCACGTGTTGGCAGCGACACCTGGGACCGTCACGTCACTTAATGACTCAAACTGCTCTTTGAGCAGCCCGGAGGGCAGCGTGGCTTTCAACAACAGTCACCCGACGCGCGAGAGCTGCTTTTTTCTCTCCCTCTTACACACAAAGCAACATGAGAGAATCAGAAAAGTGGTTACCAACTGCTTGTTTACCACTAATTAGCTTAGTAACCACAACACAAACACAGTAAAGTCAGCTTTACAGGCTGCGAGCGATCTAGCCAATTACTGAGCTCGAAAAGCCCATTGCAGCCGCCACCGTTCCCACGCAGTGTTTGCAGACCCACCGGCACTTCTTCAATAATCTGCTTCTCCCCGTCTTGATGTCAGTAATGCGAGATTGGACTCAAAGAATGCAGAAGAAAATCACCTTTTTGCTGCTTTGCAACACGTTCATAATAATTCCACTTGTTCTTTCACTCCAATTAGAGACTCCTCCACGTGTATTCCAGTTTGTTATCCCGCTAGTGAAGGCATACTCATAATTACACCCCCCTGTGCACCTAAATCTGACTGCCTCCCAGATGTCATGGGATCTGTAGGATGCTCGCATTCCTTGCCGCTCTAGTTTGTGCTCTGCTCGCATTCTGCAGCACGTTCGGCAGCCAGGCGGGGACTGTATGGACTTTGTTTCCAAGTGTTTATAATTACCGGCAGAAACAACAGAACGCGCGGCGTTCTGGAGGAGACGCCGCCAGATGTTGCTGCTTCCAGCCGATGCTGAAAGAGTGCATGTTGACAAGATTGATTAGGCTTCCCGACGTGATCAGATGAATCGTATATTTGACTAAAGTGAAACACGGCGAGGACTTTTATTCCAGCAAATGTTGCCGTTTGAAAGGCAACCGATGGATTTAAAGGGAACAGCTGCACCAGTTTCCTACTAACCTTTACAAATATGTCACAGCAGTGTCCTTTCTTCTCCAGTACCTCGACTGTTGGTATTCGAGGTGTTAATCAAGCCGCTGAAATATCCAGAATCAGGATGTGGACAAAGTGATGATAAATATGCAGCTGGCTTTTATTTCCCTCAGCGTTGCCAGAGCGTTCGTCGATGAGTCCGTCGTGTTTCTACGATGACAGAAATTCCTGCGATTCATTCTGATATTTGTTGGATTTGTGGCTGAGATTCTTTTGCAATCAGTTTCAGGGGTGTGTGGCTGGTACATCGTGACTGTTTGAATGACCTTCCTCGGGGAGGCCCATCAGGGGGCCGTAGCCCACCTGGCTTGATGGATGAGTTTGAATGTGTAGTTACCTTGCAGTACGAGGACGGTTCAGTTGGCCTTTACAGTGACCTCAACGGCTTCAAGCTTGAAGCTTCGCCCTCAAAGTCGTATTTAATCCTTTCTGACTTTTCCTGGGACCTGCGACGCCCCTCGAACCCAAACAAAGTGGCGACATGCTCCGAAAATGAATATAGATTGAACAATCTATTAATCCTTTGTAATGTTTTGATGTCTCTCCCATGTGAATTATATTTCCCCCAAACTAATTTAATGCACCGTCTCCCGATGATCATCACAAGGTCGTTCCCTCGCACTGACTGTCATATTCAGTGAACCTTTAAAGTGGAAGTATAAACTCCTGTCAGCTGGGCTTCCTGCTTTCGCGCCCGCTTGTAAAAATCACCCTTTTTTTGTTGTTGTCGGGCTCTTTCTACTCGTCCCCATCTGACATTTTTCGAACAAGAGAGCTGCACTTTTTTTTTAACCCGCTGCCAGATTTGTGGCTCCTGCTCGGCGCCGGGCATTGTGCCGTAATCAGAGATCACAGTGTGTTCGTGGTGAACTCCCGCCGCCTTTTGTCGCCGCCTCCCCACCTATGAGGGAACACTCGCAGGAGTTTGGACTTTTATCAGACGGGAACTTGTTAGGAAACCATTCGAGACTTGTGCTCCCGTCTGTCGAGTAATATCCAACACGACCTTCGCAGCTCCAGCGCCTCTCCTCTCTCTGAACTCGTCCTTTTTTGCTAATTAATTCTGCAGCATGCAAAGCAGTTGGATGAATAGAGAAGTTTTTCCTTTCTTAGGAAAACATTGCAGCTGTCAAAACTCCCGCGAAGCTGTTAAGTCACCAAACTTTTCATATCCTCGTTTGTGTCGTTGTTTGGCGATCTGTCAACAGAGGAAAAAGTTGAGGCTGAAAGCACGAGAAGCGCAGTTTCCTTGCTTTGTGATTAATCGCAATTAATCACATGTTACTCGCAGAGACGGGAAAGTTTTGCTGTTTTAACGCGACACAGTTGCGTCATTAATTTCGGTTTTCTCTCAGCTTTGCTAGCCAGTAGAACGGCGAGCTCTTGTTCTTGAGTTTGTGGCGCTGTTGACTTGTTTACGAGCGTGACGTGATTCCTAAGCTGTGTGTGAGTCCCAACAATCGTCCGCCTTGACCGATAGCTGCCACCGCGTGTGTCAGGTTTGAGATTGTTTCCTTTTCCTCGGCCCTGAGGCCTCCTGGGTAATGGAGGGACAGATGGACAGAAACAGATAGCCCAGGGCTCGCAGTCCCGCCACTGATTTCATCGCGAAGGGGCAATTACGCCTGCGAATTATCATGTCAGGTTATCATCCGGCTGCCGGGCCGGCCCATTTAAATGGGGGCCGCTCTGTCCTGTGCTGCTGCGGCGTTCCACATATGCCGGCACAGCGGGGGGCAAACGCTCAGGAGCAAACATTACCTGGCATCCACAGACTGTTTGCAGAAACAATGCGCTCCTCCGTGACCGCCCGCCTGGGCCAAATATCAATAATCGCCAATATGCAGAACTTCTCTCACGGAGGCTCCAAAACAGCCTAACAAGCCAGAGGCGTAATGAGCTTGACGGGATGGTACAAACTGGGACAGAAAGCAGGAGAATAACTCGTGACGGTTCCTGCAATTATGCTGGAAATCAATTCAGGCGGAGAACAAAGGGACGAGTCAGGGAGAATAAAATAAGTACAAATCCAATAATATTGAAGGTCAGTATGAATAAGAAAATAAAGGAGAGAGAGAGAGAGAGAGAGAGAGAGAGAGAGAGAGAGAGAGAGAGAGAGAGAGAGAGAGAGAGAGAGGAGCTTTGCTGGAATATGAAAATTATTGGAAGTGATTCTGCCAGCCGGAGTTCACGAGGGAAGGCGCTCCAAATGCAGGAATAAGAAGAACAAATATGGAATCAAACCCCTCAAATCAATTGTGAAAACAGTGAAAGAAAAGTATTCATTTCTATACAATAGGATCATGTTCACAGGACTCTCCCTGAGTGTTTCTATAGCGATAATACCCTCATGAAAACCCTCCTGTGCTCCAAATTGCTCGTCTGCCCTACTTTATTCCCTCCATGAGAAACCTGCAAAGCAATGATTGCTTTATTTTGAAAAAGGCCATCGCCGCGGCGATTCAATCAATACTCTTGTCTGGGGAGACATTCTCTCACAAGCAAAACGACATATGTGACGCGTGTTATTTCCCTGCAAACAAGAAGTACATCCGTTGTTGGTCAAAGTAAGCGTTCACCAACTTTCTCCAGCTGTATGTTGAGGCTGATAATAGCCGGCTCCCAGCTTTTCCCGCCGCCGCTTTCGCCGCCCTTTAGGCGAGAAATCTCAGCCCATTGTAGCTCTAGCACTTCTCCTCAGGCTGCTAATTGGTGTCCTTCGTTAAATGGCGCCGCCACCTTCGCAATTACTGCAGAGCAGGCGTCCGTGGTTGTACAGTGATATTTCAGGCTGCACTTTGCGTTGCGTTCAGTCCTGCTGATGTATTTAAAGACACGGCGCAGAGCTCCGTCTTTGTGGCCCCCGGACGGACGCCGCCCAAGCCACGGACCCTCAGTTTACAGCTCCATTTAACGCCGGCACTCAGTTTCACGATCGTCTAATCTGTGGAGTCAGGTGGTAATGAATAGGGGGGAGGGATGCAGGCGAAAGGGGGACTTGTGAAACGACAGACTTAGCGGTTTCACTGTCGGGTGGGGGTGGTGGGGGGGTTCTGGCAGGGGTCGATGGAGGAGTCATGGAAAGGTCAACGAATGGGGCGGTAAAGGCTAAAGAGCAGGAACAGTGCGTCTCTTCGCGTATGATCTACGAGATGTGTGAGAGTCCGCGTCCTGTGCCAGTAACGCACCGAGCGTGTTGTTGTTTCCCAGTTCGGCATCCGGCGCCGCAACTCCTCCTGATCCCCGGATAAACCGCCTCCGCGCGCGCTCGCCGTTGCATCAGCGGAGGCCCCGCCGCTGACAGCCACCTTTTAAATAAGTGGAATGCTTTCAATTAAAGCGTGCTTCAGAGCTGCCTAAGTGGGATTTATGCCGCCGGGCTTCATCAGCGCTCGTATGTGTGTGCGTGCGCGCGCCGCGGGGAGGATTAAGGCCCATCGTGCAGATTTAATCTCAGATACAGATTATGACTCGCGGTTTCTACGAAAGGCTCCACTACTGTCAGCTGCAGCAGCAGCAGCAGCAGCAGCGGCGTTGCTTCACCGTCTGTCCGATGTACCCACCTTTTATTTGCAAACTGTGATTCTCACATATGAATAGGAGGTGTGTTTTTTTCTTCACCGAGACGTGACGACAACAGGCGCGAATCTGAAGTGAACGCGACGAGGCGTCATCAGCCGTGACTCCCATTCAACCCTTATTAACACCTCCTCGTTACCACACCCGAGTTGTAGCTTCAGGGGAGACTTTTACACATTCGTTCTCAGAGCAGCGTCTTCACAAACGTCTTCTTCTATTTCTTTGTTCTCATTTAACCCCTGAACTGCTGTGGTCAAACAAAACGCCAGGCTCTCAGTCCTTACCTCTCACTTCAGGGGGCTTCAAGCCACCAATTGTCCCGTCACAGGCGGGTGTTTTTTTTGCAGACTGACGAGCCTGAATGCTCTCAGAGATTTGCTCATGGAGTGGATGTGTTCGCAACAGGCTTTGAGAGCGCCAGCTCACCTGCTGGCTGCCGGCGCATGTGGAGGAAGCTTAGCTGATGGTCCGCCCGCAAAAGCTGGAGCGTGACAGCGATTTTCTTATTCCCAGTCGGCTTTAGTTGCGGAGCTCATTGTGTGGACTCACAAAGAGCTAAATATCTGCAAGTTTGCGTTGTTGGTGTGAGTCGGTGTGGGGTTGCTGCACTCGATGGGGCCTCGGAGTGATTCCCTCCAATGAAAAGCTTCGGTGGTTCTTCCTCAACGCTCGCCTCCAAGTACTAAGTGCATAAATGAACAGACTTTTCACTCTCATTAATACTTTCTTTGACAAGGCTGATTAATTATTCTACAGTTATTAAACGCTGATGAACCTATTGTTGAATTCCTCCCTCAAAGGGTGACGAAAAATGGAGGAATGTTCAGCACTTGTAGGATCAACGTGTGACGTTCATCAGCTTCCTTTCGCCTGTTGGGGTAGAAACAACATCACAGGATTACGTGTTGTATGTGCGTGTTACACCGTCTCGATTGGGTCACATGACGCTATAAAAGCTCAGCTGAGCTGCGAAGAAAGCTGCAAATTCGTGATACGATTGACGATACAATTGATTTCTGGAGGAGAATTGTAGATTTTCTGTAGTATTTATGAAAAACAAGCATTTTCCTGGTATTCTTGTACGATCAGACTTGACTGAAGCTGTTTTGTTGACAAATTCTCATGCAGCCTCCCACACATGCACTTTTTTTCCCTGAATATTCAGCATTTTCCACAACAATACACGAGGACGATGGTCAGTGGCACTTGGGATTACTTGTATGATCGCAGCACACATAGTTGACACCGTGCGTGCCCGTTTTTTCCTTCATTCCTCCCACATTCCTTGAAACCCACATATGCACACACACACACACACACACACACACACACACACACACACACACACACACACACACACACACACACAC
>JASSRZ010000558.1:0-12681 GCA_032164315.1 Malacoctenus gilli
AGAGAGAGAGAGAGAGAGAGAGAGAGAGAGAGAGAGAGAGAGAGAGAGAGACGGAAAACCTCAGAAAGGTCACAAACAGGCATCGAGAAAAATGCGCTTCGTCGTTCCGAATGTAATCACTTCCAGTCACGGGAGTTTGACGTTTACAAGTACACAAAGGGAAGAGGATAACCTGCATTTCTATCTGATGGAGGAACGCTAAACATATAAAATTCTTGCGTTCCGATAGTCGTCTTCTGTAAAAACACACATATAAACCACAGTTATGAGGTTCCCAATCAGCGGCGATGTCAAGACATCCCAGGGAAGCTTACGCCTCTCCAGACTTATGTATGATTCCATCTACAGCGTGTATTAGCCTCAAACTCAGGAACCCCGCGATCTTTTGAGAAGGGGGGGGGGGGCGATCGCAGCTCTGGTATTTTAAGCCACGCAGTCGGAGGAAAAGTGTCCCATTTCTCCGCGTTATACATAAACGGCAGAACATTTGTAATAGGATGTCATGGCTAGGGTCACTTTGGATTACACATGGAGAACGCCAGCAAAGGGAGGGGTAAAAAAAAAAAAACTGTACAAAGCTGCCCCCATGTGGCGGCGATACACACAGCAGGGGTTAAAGGCAGAGGATAAAGTGCTTCAGTGTTGCACAGAACTGCAGTTGTCTTTTTTTATGTTAACTTATTCCAAAATGTATTTGAAATATCAGGAAAATAAACCCCCTAAGATGGGAAATTACTATGTCTCCATACTATACGATGGGTTTTCGGAGAAGTCTGAAGTTGTGAAGGTGTGTCGTATCATCACCTGTCCGGTGGGGGGGGCTGCGGTGAGGTGTCGCCCCCGCCGAAGTCTCAGTTTCCAGGATTGGGTTTCAGCTCCATTCAGGATGCCCCAGCAGCCTCTTCGGGAGTAATGGAGCCGGGCCACGGCGCGTTGCCCCGGAGACGAGCGCACCCGTCCGTCAAGGCGCGGATCGGCTTTCCGGCACGGGGGCGCTCCGAGCTGGACAGGGCAAGCCCCGAAAGTTTCTGTTTGTGAAAAGGCAACGCTCAGGATTGCCAGGTCTGGGGGCAAAAATCCCCTCCCTCGAGTCTGACCTTGACAGAATAAGCCTTCAGGTGAGTTCTTTCACATTCTTTGGCACGCTGGATGAAATAGTGTTTATTCCCTCTCTCTCTCTCTCTCGTCTCTCCAGCCGCGTCTTCATGGCCGAGGCAGCCGGCGCGAGGGCCAACGGCGGAGCGGTGTCCGGCGGCGGGGTGCGCGTCCCCCAGGAGCCCTCCCTCAAGGTCGGCGTGGTGCTGTCGGACGAGCGGGTGGACTTCCTGCGGGAGCAGGCCTTCTGCGTGCTGCGCGTCAAGACGGACAAGTGGAACCGCTTCATCGGCGCCGAGGAGAACCAGAAGGTCATCCTGGACTTCCTGGACCACATCTGGAGCAGCCGGCTGCTGCTCTTCACCGGGCCCGGGGGCACGCTGCACGCGGGGGACGCTCAAGTAAGGAATAATAATTAAAAAAAAAAAAAAGAATAAAGTAATAATAAATAAAATAAACAAAGTAAAAATAAGGATTCACTCTGAGACATGAAATGAATGCATAAAAAAAATGTTTTTATACTCTTTTGTGTGGATTTGTCATCTTCTTTTTCATCTCTGCACCTTGCATAGAGTCAATTTAGTGGGTAAATTCAATTTCGTTGAAAGCTTTGAGTACATATTTGCGAAAGTTGTTTTCTGTGTGGAGTCTGTTTGAAATTTTGTCTACCAAAATAAAAGTGCTGAGAAGCCAACAGTTTGTTTTTCAAAAATATAACAAAAAAAATCAATTATTTGTACTCAAACTCCAGCCAAACACACACAAATACGACGGTGACGCATTTGAGCTGGACAAATGAGCTGACCTGCCAGAATTTGGGGTGGGGGGGGGGGGGGTCTCGTTATTTCCACCCCCATCTAACGTGCGCGTGTTTCGAAATAAGTCGCTACTTATTTCCGGTGCTTTCAATGCCGTTGAAAGCATCCCTACTGTGTTTGCGTCCGCGAAGACGTCGCCGCCGTGGAAGACCAAGCTGCTGTGCGTGCTCAAGAAGGGCGTGCGGCGGATCGCCCGCCAGGGCTTCAGGCGGCAGTTCCGGCTGGGCGAGGTGCCCGGGTACCCCATGGAGCACCTCCCCCTGGTCATCTCCGAGGTCAGTGGGCGCCCGGCGTGATAACCTCGGATGTTTCGCCGGGGGGGGGGGGAGCTCCGCGCGTGCTGAGCGGCGGGCGGGCGGGTCGTGTCGCCCTCGCAGGTGCTGGTGTGCGTTCTGTCCAACGGCCTGAACCACGAGGACTGGCCGCGGGTGGTGTCGGACGACATCCACCGGCACTTGGAGACGCTGAGGAGCAAGGTGGTGACCCTGAGAGGGCGCGCCGAGGGGCGGACGCTGCTGCCGCTGCCGCTGAGCGTGGAGAGGGCGCGAGCGCGCGACATCGGACTCAGGTGCGTCGAAAAAAAAACGCGCCGCTTGCTGTAAAAAAAACGATAAAAGCCAAGCTGAAGGCCTGAAACCTCACTGGCATTAAAAACAGAGTACCCCCCGTGACCCCATTCCACCCCCCCCCCACCCCCACCAGTCCTACCGGATGGCCCCTGGACCACGGCCTGCTGTACTCCATCGAGACGCTGATCGTCCAGTGGTCGGGCCAGATCTGGGCCGTGCTGCAGAAGGACTCGGGCGCGGCGCTGCGCCAGGGGGACCACCCGGGCCCCAACGCGGAGCTGCAGTTCTGGAGCGCCCAGAGGGAGAACCTGCGGGGCATCCAGGCCCAAGTACGACACGACGACGCGCCGGGGAAACGCAGCCGCCTTCAGTGGATCCAACCTTTGAGCCGATTCAACCGATTTTTAAGTCGCGCGGGCGAATTCGTGTCCGAATTTCAGTCATTCTTAGAGGCAACGGTATAACAGGGCGAAACTGAAGGTCGGCGCTGTGTTGTTTGTCGGTCCGACGCGTCGTTACTGAAGTGCGCGCCCCGCTGTGACAGCTCCAGAGCGCCAAAGTGACAAAGATCATGGAGATCCTGCGGCGGGTGAAGAGCAGCTACCACCCGGCCTTCCAGAGCGTCTGCCTCAAAGTCGACGAGGGTGAGAAACGCGACGCGAGGAAACAAATGGGACGGCGTTCCTCTCGACGTGACCGGCCCGCCGCGTCTGTCGCGTGTGTCCCCCCCCCCCAGCCGTGCTGGAGGCCGAGGACATCGACCTGCACCTGCGTCCCCTGAGGCGGCAGATCAGCAACGTGGAGGAGAGGAGCTTCCCGCAGGTGGACACGCAGCTGCTGCCGCTCTTCCACACGCTCTGCCTCATCTGGAGCCACTCCAGCTACTACTGCACGCCGCAGCGCATGGTGGTCCTCCTGCAGGAGTTCTGCAACCTCCTCATCGACAAGGTACGCCCGAAGCCGGAGGCCAAAGGTCGCCGCCGCCGCCGCCGCCGCCTCCTCCGTCCGCCAACGACGGCTCCCTCCCCGTTTGCGTGTCTCCGCCAGGCCTTCGCCTACCTCCTCCCCGAGGAGCTCTTCAAGATGGAGCTGGAGGAAGGGATGGAGAGGGTGCAGATCAGCATCTCCGTGCTGCGCAACTTCAAGCAGCTCTTCCACGCCTACCGCCGGCGGATCCCCGAGTACTCCCGGCGCGGCGGCCATCGCCGCCGCGTCCCGCCGTGGGACTTCCCCGCCGCCCTCGTGTTCCGGCGCTCGGACCGCATCATGGAGCGGCTCCTCATGATCGAGGTGCGAGGGCCGGGGGGCCCCCGAGGCGCCGTCGACGACTTCGAGCTAACGTCTCGGAAGGGGGGGTTCGGAAAAGACGTTTCCAAACGTGTCTCTCTTCTCGTTTCGAAAAAAAAAAAAAAAAGGAGCTTTTCGCCGCCGCTCTGGACTTCCTGAAATTGGAGAAGATCGAACTCGGCGGCTCCCGGGGGAAGATCCTGAGCGAGATGGTCTTCGGCATGAGCGAGGAGTTCCACGAGCGCTGGCGGACCCTCCGCGAGAGCAAATACGACCCCTTGGACTACACTAACGACGTGAGACCCTTTGCTGCCCCCCCCCCCCCCCCCCCCAGACGTCACGCCGCTTTTTTAATAAGCCCCGGCGGGTCGCGCATCGCAGCGATTTGTAACCAGGCATCGACAGGCACGGCAAACTAATAATAATACCAAAAAAAAAAAGAAAAAACAATTAGATGTTATTTTCCCGCGCAGCGGTGCAGTAATTGAAAGGTAGCAAAGCCAAGGAGTTGCTAAGCAACACACACCAACGGGCGACGGGCGTCGTTATTAGAACCGAGCATCAATATTTAATTTTCCTGGATATTTTACAACAGCTTGCAGAGTGACTCAGACGAGGAGCTCAATCAGAAATTGATTTTGTGTTTTGATGTATTTTCGTCTTTTTTTTCTCTCTCTCTCTCGCTCTCTCTCTCTCTCTCTCTCTCTCTCTCTCTCTCTCTCTCTCTCTCTCTCTCGCGTCTGTTATTCCAGCCGACACTTATTAAACGGAGCTAAAGAGAACTCGGAGGTCCGCGCCTCCCGAATTTAATCGAACGGGGGAGGGATTGCCGGATAAACTTTCTCATCACAAGGACGTGACATAGAAAGAAAAAAAAACAACACACACACACACACACGCACACAAAAAATAACAGATATTCATCGTTTCCCTTCCTCACACCTCCAGGAGTTTGTGCGCCACTACAGGCGGTTTGTGGAGCAGAACAGGGACTTCGACCAGAGGCTGGGGACCGTCCTCAATCTGGCCTTTCAGCACTCCAAAAACCTGAAGTCGGCCTTCAAGGTACGGACACTCGCGGACACAGTTTGAGAGAAACTACCAGGCTGGAAGGAGTCTCTGCCTTTAATGTGCCGGTAAAGACGCCTCCGCCCCCGCCCCCGCCGCCGCCGCCGCCGTTCCTTGTCCCGTCTAGCTGTTGAAGATTTTCGGCACCCTGCTGGAGAGGCCCGGAATCCACCAGCTGTTCTCTCCCAACTACAACGTGCTGCTGGGGATGTTCGGCCGGGAGATCGACCGCTGCCAGCTGCTGCTCGAGCAACACCGCGACGAGGTGAAGCGGGGGGGGGGGGGGGGTCGGTTCACGGGCGACGCGCGCGACGCCGCGAGTCGCTCGCGTCGCTCGAACTCGCGGCGTTTCCGTTTGTTCTTCCAGCTGCAGTCGGGCCGCGCGATCCTGGGCAAAAACATGCCTCCGGTGTCCGGGAACCTCAAGTGGTCGCAGGAACTGAGGAACCGCATCCTCACCAACCGCAGCAGCCTCTGCCAGCTGGCTCACATGTATGGAAAGACTACACGACGCAAACACACACACACAGACACAGATACAAATAGGTGAAGTGAGGTCTGAGATCCGATGAAGACGTTAGACTACAAATAAGGCGAAGCTGACTCTCATTTTCGAGACGGAACGGCAGGCGGACACGGCAACGTGTTTGGTCATCTCCGTCCTCTCCGCGCGGTCCCCAGGCCGCTCGGCTGCGCCGAGGCCGCCGACGTGCTCCGCAAGTGCGAGCGGGTGCTGGAGGTCCTGGACCAGCACGACGAGGAGCTGTTCTCCGAGTGGACGCAGGGGCTGGAGGACATCTGCCGCGCGCGCCTGAAGGAGCCGCTGCTGACGCTGGACGGCGACACCGGCCTGTTCCAGGTCAACTTCAGCCCCGCTGTAAGGACTTTCCGCCTTAAGGGGGGGGCGCTGAATATTCGCAGTCGGCGGCCGTCAACTGGTCTGACGCGATGCCCTCCTCTCTCGCCCCCCCCCCCACTTCAGCTGACGTCGGTTCTCCGGGAGGTGAAATACCTCAGCATGTTGAAGAACCAAAACATTCCCAAAGCGGCGCTCCATCTCTATTCGAAGCGAGAGAGACTCCACGTGGTGGGTGGCGTATCGCGTTCGGGCGTCCAACTCCGTCCCGCGACCCGACTTCCCCGAACGCCTGCGTTTTGTCGTCCCGCAGTACACGCAAACGCTGACCTCGGTGACCCGGTGGTACAACCGGCTCCACAGCACCATCCTGGCCGTGGAGCTGGGGCTGGTGAGGGGCGAGATGGACGGGGTGAGGCGGCAGCTGGAGCCGGCCCTGCGGGAGCTGACCTGGGCCCAGGACGACCTGTGGGACTACATCCGGAGCACGCGAGACCTGGTCAAGGTGCCGGTTTCTCACCGAAACCTACCGACGGGCGAAAAGGCCGGCCGTTGTGTGGCACGGAGCCCGGCCGGCGCTTGATTCGGCCCGAGCCAATTTTTCCTCCATCATAGCTCCATCCCGCAGCATTTCCTCTTTTATCGCAGGCACTTGAAAAAAAAAACCAAAAGCTACACGACGTTGTTGGCCAGGAAATGGAATTACGGCGGTAATGGATCCTTTTTTTTTTTTCTTTCTGCCTTTTCGCCAGAGCATCTCCAGTCGCGTCCAGAAGAGCAAAGCGAATGTGGAAGCCGTCCAGGCCCTCATGGGGAAATTCAGCAATCGGGCTTTCATCACCCGGAAGAGCCGCGAGTCCACGCTGCTCGACTTCGCCGACATCGAGGAGAGCGTCGCCAGGCAGCACGCGCTCGTCACCAGCACCGGGGAACAGATACACGCGCTGCTGCAGGCAAGGGGCGTGGGTTTTTTTGGGGGGGGGGGGTTTAGGGGTGGACAGTAGGGACACGTCCCGACCAATATTCGAGACCAGAATCAACAAAAATGTAAAAAAAAAAAAAAAATCACGGAGACGAGCGCTTCCGAAGGTTGCGAAGGACTTTTGTGTCCCTACCAAAGTCAAAATCAAACCTGCGCTGTTGGCTGCAGGTATACGGATGTCTTTAACCCCCCCCCAAAGTGATAAAAATCTGGACTTTCAGATGACCTCAAAGTGGCCCTATTGTGACACATTTTGGATGTCTTTGTCTTCGCATGCAAGTCCAACATGACAGAAATTCATCAAGCTCTTTTTCTCAAACACCGTATTTCATTATATCTCGATCGTCTCCTTCAGCCCTAATAGGAACGAGCAGGATGAGGCTCTTCCGCATTAAGCCCCACCCCTACAAGATGCAGGACGCCTCTGATTGGTTAACTGCTGGTAGCAGTTGTCAGGAAGCGAGCCCATACGCCCAGCGTAGAGACGTTGTCCGATCACTGAGCCCCTCCCCCCTTGTGACGTCAGTGAATAACTGATATGAAAAAAACTCCCTGAAACAGACCGTTTCTGCCACCATAGAAACTGAACTGCTGCACAGACGACCGATGCATCGCTGCCGAAAAACGGGCACAAAACGCGTCAAAGTGACGACGATTTTCGACGTCGGTGATGCCAGTCCCGCCTCCTTCAACTTTGCGATGGCTGTGATTCCTTAAAGTGGCCCTATTTGACACATTTTGGATCTCTTTGTCCACAATGACAGAAATTCATCAAGCTCTTTTTCTCAAACGCCGTATTTCATTCTATCTCGATCGTCTCCTTCAGCCCTAATCGACCCCCCCCCTTTAGAAACGAGCAGGATGAGGCTCTTCCGCATTAAGCCCCGCCCCTACAAGTTGCAGGACGCCTCTGATTGGTTAACTGCTGGTAGCAGTTGTCAGGAGCGCGCCCATAGAGGCACGCTGGACATCTCAAACATGAGTTGATGTGAAGATAGGGGGCGCTGCTCACTTGTCTGAATGAGCTTTCAACACTTTTACACTGTGAATAGCTGAAAAAAGTCGAAATAGCATAATAGGGCTCCTTTAACGTACTTACTTCCTCTGAACGCCCCCCTCCCCCCCTCCTAGGAGAACCAGTCTCTGCTCAATGTCCGGGGCCTGGAAGGCAGCGAGTGGCGGGCCTACACGGAGTACGTGGACCGCATGGTCCTCTCGGGCTTCTCCGGCGCCGTCCGCTGCTCCCTGCAGTACCTGATGGACCACACGGACGCGGCGCAGCGCGGCCCGCCGCTCTTCGAGGTGCGCCTGGTGCTCGGCGGCGGCGAGATGACCTTCGAGCCCTCGCTGGACCCCGGCCGCGCCGGCAACTTCTACGACGTCGTGGACCGGACGGTGGCCGACATCGCCAACGTGGCGTCCTTCATCCCCAGGGTGGCGGCGCACAGGCAGCAGAGGGACTACCAGGTTCGGCGGAGCCGGCCGTCGCCGTTCCCGCCGCGGCCGCGGCGTGCCGTCGTCACACGCTTTCTCGTTTTTTGTCATCCCGTAGTGCGACATCAACGGAATGGAGGACTTGTGCGAAATGTGCCACGTGATCCGCTCGCGGGCCCGCGCGGCCGTCGCCAAGGTGAGACGCCCGTTTTCGCCCCCCCGTCTGCAGCTCGTTGACGATGTCTGCGGGTGAACGCTTTGTAATAACCGCGTTGGTCATCAGGTCAGAGAATACCAGGCGTCCTTTTCGAGCTACCGCTACCTCTGGACCGACGACAGGTGGGACGCGAGTTCTTTTTTCTGATTCTATCGAACGAAAACGGAGGACGCCGCGTTTCTCGTTGTCCTTTTTTGGATCTCTTCTCTTCAGGGCTGAGTTCATGCGACAGTTCCTGCTGTACGGCCACGTGTTGAGCACGGAGGAAGCCGAGCTGTACGCCGACTACGAGCTGAAGAAGAACCCGCCCACCCTGGACAACTTCAAGGAGCAGGTGCGTCGCGCGCCGACGCTCCACGGGGGCCGAAAAAACCCGTCGGGGAAGAGTTTTTTTCCGACCGTCCGTTTCCGTCGCGCAGATCAATCTGTTCGAGTCGCTGTACGTGCGGGTGAGCAAGCTGGAGGACCGCCGCGTCTTCTGTTGCTGGCTCCAGCTGGACATCAGGCCGTTCAAGCACACGCTGATGAACGTCATCAAGCGGTGGAGCTGGATGTTCAAGGAGCACCTCCTGAACCACGTGAACCAGAGGTCAGACGAAGAGACGGGCAAAGGGGGGGGACGTGACCCCCCGTTTCGCTCCCGTAAACCCCCGGCGTCCCTTTTGTTCCTACTCCCCCCCCCCCCCCCCCTCAGCGTGAGGGAGCTGTCCTCCTTTGTCCAGGACACGGCTCGCGGCCTCTCCGCCAAGGTGTCGGACGGCGACTACGCGGGCCTGGTGGACATCATGGGACACCTCATGGCCATCCGAGACAGGCAGATCAGCAACGAACAGCACTTCCGACCCCTCAAATCCACCTCTGAGCTGCTGAAAACCTACGGCCAGCAGCTCCCGGAGAGCGTCTACACGCAGCTGGAGGTGCGCGGCGGCGGGGGGGCTGAGCGCGCACGTTTCCTGTGAACATTTGTGTGTGTGTGTGTGTGTGTGGGGGGGGGGGTGTCATCTGTGCGTCGTGTGCCTCAGGAGCTGCCCGAGAAGTGGAAGAGCCTCCGGAAGATCGCCTTCACCGTCAAGCACGAAGTGGCCCCGCTCCAGTCCAACGAAGTCGCCGTCATCCGCAGGAAGTGCGTGCGCTTCGAGGTGAGCCTCGGCGCGAGCGGGATCCGGTGGCGCGCCGTCAGCCTCCCTGCAAAGAGCTCAGTACCTGACACACAAACCCCCTCCCCCCCTCCCTCCCCACCACCGCCTCCGTGTCCTGCATTAAACATGACAGCCAACGTGGCAGACGGCGGTAACCGTGCAGCGTTTTTTTTTCAGGTGAAGCAGTACGAGTTCAGAGAGCACTTCCGTACCGAATCCATCTTCAAGATCGACGTGGAGGAGGCGTATAAACTCATCGACAAGGTGAGCAGCGAGGGGGAAAGGCTCTCCGTTTCGCTTTTGAGGCGAGTCGGCGGAGCGGTCCGGTCTTAACCAGCGGCTCGTTCGAACTGTCCAGTCCAATCGGGCGGTCGCCGTGATGGAGACGGAGATGAAGAAGCTGCAGGACACGGCCGACCTGTTCGAGGTCGGCTTCCCGGAGTACAGGCAGCTGCGCCAGTGCCGCTCCGACATCATCCTGGTCAAAGCCGTCTGGGACATGGTCGTCTTTGTGAAGGTGCCGCCGTCGGCTCTCGCCGCGGACGCTCAGTTTGTGCGCTGAATCTTTCGGCGTCCTTGTAAACTGCGAATGACGGGGAGCAAGCTCTGCATCACCACGTGACGCTCTCCCTCTCCCGCGGAATTTTCCAGACGAGCATCGAAGACTGGACGAAGACGCCATGGAAGGAGATCAACGTCGAGCAGATGGACATGGAGCTGCGGCGCTTTGCCAAAGTAGGACGAGAACAGTTTTCCGCTGTTTTGTTTAAAGGGGCCCTATTGTGCTATTTCGACTTCTTTCAGCTATTCACAGTGCAATAGTGTTGAAAGCTCATTCAGACAAGTGAGCAGTGCCCCCTATCTTCACATAAACTCATGCTTGAGATGTCTAACGTGCCTCTCCATTCACTTTCAATGGTGGTAGAAACGGTCTGTTTCAGGGAGTTTTTTTCACATCAGTTTTTTACCGACGTCACAGAGGGAGGGGATCAGTGATTGGACAACTTCTGGGCGTATGGGCGCGTTCCCGACGACCGCTACCAGCAGTTAACCAATCAGAGGCGTCCTGCATCTTGTAGGGGCGGGGGCTTAATGCGGAAGAGCCTGATTCTGCTCGTTTCTAAAGGGGGGGGGGGGGTCTATTAGGGCTGAAGGAGACGATCGAGATAGAATGAAACACGGCGTTTGAGAAAAAGAGCTTGATGAATTTTCTGTCATTGTGGACTCGCATACGAAGACAAAGACGTCCAAAATGTGTCAAATAGGGCCACTTTAAATTTCACGCCGTCGTATTGAAAAATCAGACTGTTTCTGTCGCACGCCCAAAAAAACAGGAGATGAAGATGCTGGATAAGGAGGTGCGAGTGTGGGACGTCTATACGGGGCTGGAATCCACGGTGAAGAACCTGCTGACCTCGCTGAGAGCCGTCAACGAGCTGCAAAACTCCGCCGTCAGGGAGAGGCACTGGCAGCAGCTGATGAACACCACCGGGGTACGAGGACGTCTCTGCGGCTGCTTCGCGAGACAGTCCGAATCGATGCGCAGTACATCTCGTTCTTTTTTATGTACGTTTTCAATTGAAGCTGAGGAGCAGGGGCCCCGAAATCCGAGCTCACCTTTGGCCTCTGTGTTAAAAAAAAATTTCGGACCTCAGGTCAGGTTCGTGATGGGTGAGGGCACCACCCTGGGGGACCTGCTGGAACTGCAGCTTCACCGCGTGGAGGACGAGGTCAAAAACATCGTGGACAAGGCCGTGAAAGAGATGGCCATAGAGAAGGTAAGGGGTCGCACCACGCCGGCCCGAAGGCGTCCGCAGAAACGAGTCCGTCTTCGGAGTCCTTTCCCCGGCTGCCGTTCGCGCCCGACGAAAACACCTCCTCCTTTGGGATGATCGGATTCGATTCCACCAACTTTCCGAGCGCGACTCGGCTCACCTTTCCCTCGACTTTCAAGGTTCTGGCAGAGATAACTCAGACGTGGAGCGTCATGTCGCTGTCCTACGAGACTCACGGCAGCACAGGGACCCCTCTGCTGAAAGCGGACGAGAATCTGATCGAGACGCTGGAGGACAATCAGGTAATCGTTTGAATTATGCAGCCCAGGTGGGTTTGGCCCTCTTTTTTTTTTTTACGAAAAGCCTCGAGCATGTTGCAGTCACACGGATCATTTGTGTTGCAAAGCCTCCTTTTGTTTTTGAACCTTCCGCCAATCTCTTTTCCAGGTGCAGCTGCAGAACATCCTCATGAGCAAGTACGTGGAGTATTTCCAGGCGGAGGTGAGCGGCTGGCAGAGGAAGCTGATGGTGGCGGACCTGGTCATCTCGTCCTGGATGTCCGTCCAGAGGACCTGGGCCCACCTGAACAGCATCTTCACCAACAGCCACGACATCCGCTGCCAGCTGGCCAACGACGCCGAGCGCTTCCGAGGGATCCACACGGACTTCCAGGTACACGGGTCCGGCAGCCTTCCACCTGCGAGGGGGTGGGGGGTGTGGGGGGGGGGGGTTCTTGTGTCCTCCCTTTTAACCTTTCCTTTTTTTCTTCGGTTCCACCAGACCTTAATGACGGAAGTGGTGCAAAACAGCAACGTGGTGGACGTGACCAATCAGCCCGGCTTCCTGGAGGGCCTGGAGGCCTTGCAGCAGCGGCTGTCGGTGTGTGAGAAGGCCCTGGCTGAATACCTGGAGACCAAGAGGCTCACCTTCCCCCGGTTTTACTTTGTCTCGGCCTCCGACCTGCTGGAGATCGTCTCCAAAGGGACGCAGCCCAAACAGGTGACAGCTTAACATTCAGTAATAGCTACTGATGTATTGTTTGCACACTGATGTCATCGCCTTCAGTTCAGCTGCTCCCAGTGTTGAATACAAAAGATTAAAAAAAAGAGCAAATTAGTTTTGTGGAATTCTAGCCAATACATCACGATCTGTAAATGTAGGCACATTGTGTGTGTGTGTGTGTGTGTGTGCGTGTGTGTGTGTGTGTGTGTGTGTGTGTGTGTGTGTGTGTGCACGCGCGCGTGCGTGTGCGTGTGTACGTGTGTGTGTGTGCGTGCGTGTGTCTGTGTGTGTATGTTTGTGTGTGTGTGCATGCATGTCTGTGTGTGTGCGTGTGCTACGTTGCTTGCGTGCGTGTACCTGTGCGTGTGTGTGTGTGTGTGTGTATGTGTGTGTGTGTGTGTGTGTGTGTGTGTGTGTGTGTGTGTGTGTGTGTGTGTGT
>JASSRZ010000559.1:0-12676 GCA_032164315.1 Malacoctenus gilli
GGGAGGGAGGGAAGAAGGAAGGAAGGAAGGAAGAAAGGAAGGGAGGGAGGGAGGAGGGAGGAAGGAAGGAAGGAAGGGAGGGAGGCGGAAGGGAGGGAGGGAGAGAGGGAGGGAGGAGGGAAGGAAGGAAAGAAGGAAGGAGGAAGGAAGGGAGGGAGGAAGGAAGGAAGGAAGGGAGGAAGGGAGGGAGGGAGGAAGGAAGGAAGGAAGGGAGGGAGGAGGAAGGAAGGAAGGAAGGAAGGAAGGAAGGAAGGAAGGAATAACAAGTGGCAGAAATATCATTGGACAAAAAATCAGTGAACACTTGCGGCATTGATACTCGCAAAGAAGTAAATAAATGCAATAAATGTTGGCGAAAAACAAAGGGAGCTTTTTCTCTACGGTCCAATTTTCATTTGTCAGAAGTTTAATTTGTAGTTAATAAAGTGGTCCGGTCCACTCGATATGAAATGTTGCCTGCATCATCGTGCCCCTTTACTTGAATGAATCGAATGAATGACGCCGCTTCTGCCTGATTATGCAGTGGAATTGTTGCCTCCTTCAGCTGTGGCCTTCATTCGCTTCCTTTTTCATGTGTTCATTCAGACTTTTAGTCTTTCGGGCAAATTTTCTACCACATTTTTTTAAAGAATAAGATCTGCAGACATGATGTTCTCTTCCGATATCATTACAGGATCGAATTGTGGTGTGTCCGCTGTTGTTTTCCACATGCTCCGCACCTCTCTCTACTTTTACTGACCGGCGCCAGGTTCCGTTTTGGAAAAAAAAAGGCACCAACTCCTGTTGACTCCCTCTCCTTCTCCTGCCGCCCTGGCAGCCGAGCGCGCGAGTCACGCGGCTCTGCCGCGTCGCCGTCACCGGTGGCAGTGGGACAGGCGGTGATGGCGAGGCAGCCCTTGGTCGCAGATGGTGCGCTTAGACGCCCCAGTGGCTGCCTGCTGGCGGGACATTCGCGGTACACGAGAGCGCGCCGTTCCCCTCCGCCTCGGCTCCAAGGCGCACTGACCACCGGGGACTTTGGTGGGTGGCGACGTCGCCGGTGTGTTTTTTGCCGCGACCTGGAGGAGTCAGGACAACTGGATGCTGGGACTGCCTTCTCAAAGTAGAGGGTTCGACCCAAAGGAACCCCCCCCCCCGAAAACCCCCTCACCTGCAGCGATACACCGGTTTAACACACGAGTTTGGATTTGTCTGAATTCTAAAGATGTCGATAACCTTTCGCTGCTGCGGATAATTGCGCCCCGTGCCACCGGTTGGGAGTTCCTGCTCCCGGGGTCTGCAGGGAGACACAGAACAGGCTCGGCGTGCTTGCTCTCCCCAAATTGACCTTATTGATTCTTGTCTTTATCTCTTTCTTGTGATAAAGTGCTTTTGGCAGATCTCATTAAAGCCAGACGTTACATCTAAAAGAGAGCCCACTCGCGGGCCCTCCCTGAGGCCTTGCATCTCTTTAGCAACATCGGGAAAAGTTCTCTGATCAATCAGAAAATGGGAGAGCCCCCCACAGCCCCCCCCCCATCCCGACTGTCCCGAAAAACATATTTGCTCTTGATATTCGGGGAGTGCGATGAAGATACGAGCACTCGGGGAAGCCAAATATAAAGCTGTGTAATAGGGAACGTAAATGAAAGGGAATGCTGGAAAATGAGCTCATTAGCGGTGGGAAAATGATCGCCTATTTAAATTTCTATTTTTAATTGGCTCGGTGAATTATAGTGTTTGTCAGTCAGTCCCACAATTTAGATCAGGCGAGCAAAAAAGACAAAAAACAATCTCTATGAGCTTATCAGGAGGATTCGCGATCCCCACAGGGGGAGAGAAGCCAGAGTATTTTTGCCCCACCCCCGCCGGCATTTTTAATCTTTGTTTAAAAAAAAAAGTCTCTAGAACTATCAGACAGATTGTTGTAAAGTACCACGCAGAATCTTAGTGTCCTTGTCAGGATGAGTAACGGCAGCTTTGTTTCATGTCTCATTTCGACGCCACTCTCAGGTCTGCCGGCACCACGGGGAAGGAGTGTAGAAATCCCGCCGGCGACCGTTTCCTCCCTTTCAGGAAACCATCTATTGTTTTGTGGGCCCCCCCCCCTTCCTGGTATACAGTAAATAAAAAACTGAAGCTTTCATTTGAACGTTTAGACGTGTGACAGTAGCTGACATGGTGCTCTGCCATCCGTGAAGGGATGGGAGGGAACGGGCGCGAGAGGAGCGCTTAAGAGGCGCATGCGAAAACAGAGACCACAAACCAAAAAAAAAAAGAAAAAAAAGGGGGGAGATGGAAGAAACTGTTTCTCACGGGGAGTACAAAACAAGACTGAGAGTGTGGGGAAGCTTTAAGATACAGTAAAAAAACAAAAACAAAAACAGAACAAAAAAAACCCCCCAACATCAAACCTCCAAAAGAAGTGTCTCATGGTGCATTCATGGGTAACAGGAAGGTGGGACAGTTCAAAATTTTGAACGCTTGTCAAAGAAAAAAAAATTCCACAACATGCTGAGAAAGTTTGAAAAATTCAACAAACCAATTTGATATGGCGAGCTGTCGAGCGGTGGGACGTTTGGGAAGAAGTTGCCAAATGCAGTAGTTGCTTCAAAAAGTAATCGTTAAAGTGGCCCTATTTTACACATTTTGGATGTCTTTGTTTTGGTATGCAAGTCCACAATGACAGAAATTCATCTAGCTCTTTTTCTCAAACGGCATATTTCATTATATCTCGATCATCTCCTTTTGGCCCTTTCGAGACAAGCAGAGTGAGGCTCTTCTGCATTAAGCCCCACCCCTACAAGATGCTGGACGCCTCTGATTGGTTAACTGCTGGTAGCAGTTGTCGGGAGTGCGCCCATACATTCTCACCAGAAGAGAAGTTGCCCAATCACTGAGCCCCTCTCCCTGTGACGTCAGTGAAAAACTGAACTCCCTGAAACATACCGTTTCTACCACCATTGAAACTGAATGGAGAGGCACGCTAGACATCTCAAACATGAGTTTGTGTGAAAAGAGGGGGCGCTGCTCACTTGTCTCAATGAGCTTTCAACACTATTACACTGTGAATAGCTGAAAACAGTCAAAATAGCATAATAGGTCCTCTTTAATGTCGCCTCCCAAGCTAGGAGGGAAAGTTTACATCTTATTTCTTGGTCTTTGCTGGGCAATGTTGCTCTTTTTCTACTGTACGCTTGACATGTTGCTTGTTCATTCTGGAAGAGTTGCGTTCTTTTTCGTTCTTTCATTCATTTCTCCTGATTGTGTGATGCAGCCGTGTTGCAACTGAGCTCTGCAGGCGACAGAGGGGGACACTGGTCAAGTCCTTAGAAAAGACGCAGAACTGGTATGACGGGGGTCACGGAGCGTTTCCCCAAAAAGGAAACAATCCAATGTCAGACTTCCCTCCTTTCATCCGGTGCAGCTGGTCCACTGTGACGCAAGTGCTCGCTGAGCACGGCGGAAGCCATTGCTGCTCCCCCAGTAAGGGAGTTCTTCTTCTGTGGCCTTGAAGTCTGTGGTGCGTAATGGACTTGGTCCTCCAGTTGTGTGGAGTCCAAAATTGACTCAGTAGGCAACTAGTGTCCGCTTACCGGTACTGCACGTCCTCCTCAGGGTCATCCCACAAGTTTTAAGTGACTGATTCTCTTCACCACTGTACCTCAATGGGCTTGATATCGCAGCATGCATGCATGATATCTGAACGCTTGTATCTTTCATTGTTCGGTTCAAGTTTGTGATTGTTTCAAAACACAGTTCTGACTAAGTTGTGACACACACCTCAGTGTTCCATGGGTGTCTTTTTGTCGGCCCCATTCCTAAAGCGATGCCACCTCTGAGTTGCAGCTGTCAGCGTCATTTGAAGAGGCTGTCAAGCGAGAGAGTGCGAGAGAGAGAGAGGGGGGGGGAGAGTCTTCATCTTCTGAGCAGAACCCTCAGTCTTTAGGCGACTTAAGTCACTGCCAGGAATGCTGCTTGCTCTTCATTTCTTCTTTGTCAGTCGTTCTTTATTGGTTGAACCAAACTTCCTCTCCCCTTGTGTCTCTGAGCTGCCAAGTCTTCCTCTGAGGCCACACTTCTTTTTCTCTTCTATACTTACCCTCTCTCTCTCTCTCGCTCTCTCTCTCATTCCTGCCTGTCTTGTGACCATTGTGTTGCTGAGTCGCGCATTTTCCTCTCCGATCTCATCTATTAATCAGCTCATGTGAAACAGGCTGGAATCAGACAAGCACTCGGTTTGAACGGCTTTGTGGCCGTTGTCTCTTCCTTTGTAAAACTGGGCCATTTTTAGTCTTGAACAACAAACATTTGTCCTTCCTAAAATCTCTATGTTATTCTTTTTTTTTCTTTTTCTTTTTTTAACAACTTCACCCTCAGAATTGTTCACAGGAGGAGCCATATGGAGCAGCATGGCCTGTGTTGTTCTCTCCACCTGCGAGGAATGAGGGTCAGGGCCCCTGGGGCCCCTGATGCTGTTCTTTCTCCTTATAAATAAATGTCCAGTATGCAGATGGATGCTCCCACTCCTGTGGATTTGCCATGTTGTCGCCCCAAAACACACCAGATGTGATGAAAACTGAGCAGTGAAGACCGCAAAATCAACGGAAGAACTTCTTTTAAAGAGTTTGGACAAAAAAATGAAATGTGATTTTTGCTTCACCTTTTTCACATTCAATCAGCAAGATGTTTTAACCTTCCAGAAGGAGAAAGGTCAAGCTCATAATGAAGCTTGAACACTTGTTTTTTTATGTCCAAAAAAAAGGTGGTCAGATTGTTGTGTGGACCAGCGGTAGCTGATCAGGATGGGTCTCTTACACACACACACGCACGCATGCACGCACGCTCACACAGACACACACACACACACGCACGCACGCACGCTCACACAGACACACGCACACACGTACTCACGCAATTACACTCACACAGACACACACAAGCATGCGCGCGCACACCACACACCCACATGCACGCGCACACACACACACACACGCACACACAGAGAAACAGACCACGCACGCACTCACGCAATTACACTCACACTCACACTCACACAGACACACGCACACACACCTACACACACACACACACACACACACACACACACACACACACACACACACACACACACACACACACACACACACACCCCACTCCAACACCTTTCATATTTCTGACATTCGCCTTCTAGTTTTTAAACAACGGGTTGATCTTGTGCATCATTGCCTCTCCTCCAAAAAAAGACGACTTTTCGGCTGAGATCTCGACGATCACCATCTGGTGCCTTCGACTGGCTGGTGCACCTGCGCTGTTCTGGTGATGGCCACTGATGAGGTTAACGGCCTTGCTGGATGGGTTTATGGGGGAGGTGGTGCGGGGCTTTGCGGATGCAGCACGAGCACGTGATGAGGCTGATTATGAAAGGGACTTTTTGGGGGCGGCCGTTTCTATGCGATGGACAACGTTCGAGCTGTGAACACCCCACGGATGACGCATCACTGGTCTCGGAGGCCGGATTTCTCCCTGGCATCCCGCAATGCTTTCGCGGCCTTCGTGCTTCCCCCCTGGCTGTGGCCCGTCTCGCCGTCCCCGCGGCTAAGGGGGAAGAACTCCCCCACAGCATGATACTGCCACCACCTTGCTTTTACCGCAGGACTCGCTGCTGGGTCGATGAGCGGAGCCCGGCGCTCGCCAGACGAGGCGCTTGGACCTCTGCCCAGAGTTCAATTTGTCACATCACACCTTCATCAGAATCCTCTTCCTCACGCTCCTGGAGTTCTTTAAGATGTGCTCTGGCAATCTTGGTCCCGGCTCTCCCGGGAGGCGCCTGTCTTGCCGCTTTAATGTCCTTGCAGCAGGTACAGTGGAGGAAAGCCAAAGCTCTGTTCATCAACATGCTGGATTCCTGGTCAGGGGTTGCTCAAGGGGCCTGCTTGTCGAGGTACGGAACCGACAGCACGGGCGCACGACTTATATCAAGCTGAGAGCAGACCACTTTTTTTCAGTCAAGAACCATGGCCTCACATTTGGAGGTGCTGATTCTCATCCCGCCTGCTTCGCACTCGGTTGCAAGTCGCCTCATGTGCCTGGCAGAACGTCTTTCTGCAGTTTCATCCGGGGCAACGTGGCGGACAAGCAGCTCCAAGGCTGCTCTCGGGGTGCTACGGGACAGTAGAAGACTCAGTAAAATGACGCGACAGCAAAAAAATTACGCAAAGTGTCTGTTAACGAAAACCCAAAGAGAAACACACCCAAAGCCAAAAACATACATGAAGAAACTAACAAAAATTAAACCAACCAACGGGCTGGAACCCACGGAAACTAGACTGATGATCTAGAAGAAAACTAGAGCGGCTGAGGCAGGGAGAGGCAGGCAGAGCAGGTACAGGCTGGGGCAAGGGTAAACAAGGGAGGCCGGCGGAGCAGCAGCGGACTGGAGTCAGGACTGACGTGACGGGAAGGGCAAGGCGTCCACTCTTGTTACAAGTCGCTGCAGAAGGGCGCCAGGTCTTCTTGCTCCATTGTGTTATCCGGCTCTTCTGGCTCCGCCTCTAAGGCGGGCACTCCCAGGTGATATGTGCCATTTCTCAATACCAAGTACGCCGAGTGTGGACTCCCAAACTTCTGAAGCTCCGACTTGGAAACTTGGAAACTTCCAGAGGACGGGAGTTCGCTGTACGGTTTTTCGACAACTGGAACGGCAGCCCACTCGTGACGTCACTTCCTCGACTTTGGTGTCTGCCGCCGGTGATTATCCCAGAAATATTTAGTTTATGCTGTCAATTTTGATAAAAATAAAATAATAACTACATAAAAACAAACACCTACTTGTTTTTTTTCATTACTGCTTACAGTTGTGTGTGAAATGCATTCTGGGATACATGGCTGTCCGAGTCCACACAAGTCACCATCCGATGCATCCTCGGTAAATTGGGCTTAACGAGTTCACATCCGGGTATCTGAATGGACTTGCCGAAATGTGAACTTGTGTATTGGAACAGGACTTGGGCCGCGACGGATGACGTTTCATAAGCCCGGGAGAACGCAAGTCCAGACAAGTACGGGTATTAAGAAACGGCCATGGTACTCCGCTATGTGTGTATTGTGCCGGCTGCAAATCGCATTGTCGTGTTTCAGTTGTATTGATGCCTTAATAAATCTATAGTGGAAACTTATGAATCTACTGGAAACTTGTGTGCGATAATGTTTACAATTTAAAGGGAACAGAAGAACTGGTCCCTACAACGCACTGGAGGAAATGGGCATAACACGAGATTAGGATAAGAGAGATTTTTTTGTTCCAGGCAGGACATGTTTTTGCCTGCCTAAAAGTCCTCAGCAGGTCCCACGATGGCGGTTCCAGTTCATCCTCTGTGTTAGTTTCTCCAATCCGAGTCACCAACTTCTCCTTTGTGGTACCCAACTTGATTATGCATCAATTGGGGTTAATTTGGGGTTCCACTGCATCCACTCCATCTTTCTGTGTTCAGAGCAGCAACCGTTCTCCGAAATCGTCTCCTTGTTTATTTGCATCCACAGTTTGATGCCAACCAACAGCTCCGTTCTGTTCCGTGTGTGCACGTGTTTGTCCGTGTCACTTGGTGCTCAATGAAAGTTTGAGCAGGCCAGCCGTCATCGACAGTCCCGCCCAATGGCCGTGAATGGAAAAAAACGCCACCACAAATTCCAAAAAAAGGATTGATAGGGGGCGACATTGTCTTCACGTCTGCCTCTTGTTGGCGGAACGTGGCTGGTGTTTTGGGGTTTTTTCTGACAGCCGTATCACTCCGAAACAAACTTGATCCGCCACCTGAAAGCACTCCAACAAATAAGTCAGGAAAACAACATCCTCCTCCAGCAACGTTGCCTGCGAGTGGCCTTTAAAAATGCAAACAAGCTGGAGCGAGATGCTTAAGTGCCTCACAGAAGGGGAAAACACCGCTCAAATCACCGCAGATGTTTTCCAGCCACAAATGCTTACACATCATTTGAAGTGGCATTCGCGGGCCTCCGCAGACGCCTTCGTCTCACAACCCCCCCCCCAGCAAATTGACAAGGGTTCCCTCCCTTCTTGCCTGAGGTACTGGCGTTTTTAAAAGCTGCATGGAGACGGCCATCTTTCAGCGATGTGACAACACGCTTGACCCGCAGCGTGCCAGTGCTTCATCTGGTAGTGAAGGGACAGTGTGGCAGATGGACAATCAGAGGCTTCCACATGCCTGTTCGTACATGCCTGTAGTGCAAATCGTTCAGTAAACTTGCAAATACTTATCCGGACTAAATGTCTTCCTTCTGAATGTGGTCTGTTTTGCTTTGTTTTGCTGACATGAAAATTGGAGGAAAAAAAATTGGCTCGTAAAATAAAGGAAAGTAAAACATCGGCAGACAGAAGTGGACGTCCCGTCTTCAAAAGCTGTTGCATCTTAAATTTGAGTTTGACAACATGAAATGCTTCTGCGATTTTTCATTTATTTTTTTCCATGAACAAAACATGGGATTAAACCAGAGCATCTGGAGAAAAGACCACAAAGATGAGCTTCAGTTGAGTTGAGTTCCAGACTCTTCCACTATTTCTTCAGGGACTTCCTGCCATCGATTTTTTGAGTAAAACCCAGAATTTCTTCTAACATGTTGTTAACTGAAATCATAGAATAGATCTTTCAATACCACATTGGGGGAAATTTGTATGGCACAGCAACATTGAAAGTTACACACACCAAAGCAACAAGTAAAAGAAGAATAATTAAGGAATAAAAATAATAAAAACAAGTCTGTACTGGGGCTGTACTGATTAGCACTCTTGCCTCACACCAAGAAAGTCCTGACTTCTGAGTAAAACCCAGAATTTTTCTTGCAACATGTTGTTGACCGAAGTCATAGAATAGAATAGAATAGATCTTGATACTACATTGGGGGAAATTTGGGGGAAAGAGAAAACGTTTGTTCCTATGAAAATCACTTCTGAAACAAACTTCATGACGTGTTCCGTGTTGTCATGTCATTATGACAACTGTAAACCCGCGAGGTGTGTCCTGGCACCGGCGCAGTTCAGAGACACTGACAGCAGGATGCCCCCCCCACCCCCCAACCCCCCACGTAAAAGTCATTTGGAACGTGAGGCAGGTTTTTTTTTTTTTTTGAAACATGACAAATATTTTGCTTTTGGCTCAGAAAAGGCGGATGACTTTTGCAAAATTGACCGCAGATGACAGTATTTCGGAGCCAGGCTGTGCAAAATAAATAAAGAAATACTCACAAGAATCAGATCTGCCAAATTTCAAACCCTGCAGCAGGATCTGAGGAAATTCACGTTTTCCTGAAATGACGGAACCACATTTAAACCGGTATTGTTGCACACTAAGCCGCTCGTACAGCAGCACACCAATGTCCTCGATATCTGCGTTTTGTTTTTGTTGTGTACAACTGACTTCGCAGGTGGATGCTCCTCTGACCCCACCCGCATGGAGGTGGGATGGAACCATGATTGGAAAAAGTACCTAAACCAAAGAAGAGCCGAGTCCAGTGAAGACGAGTTGAGCTGGAATTTCACAATGGAAAAGCAATCCGTCAAAGCAGAAGCTCTCAAACACATGACAATAGGTCGATAGGTCGGTTCCCCCTCTGGTCCAGACAGCAACAGAGAGTTGGAGCAAAAAGCGAGGTTCTTTAGCTGCATTTATTCACCTGCAGTGGTTCTCACACATATATAACTGGCCCTTGAGGGAAGCGTTGTCGCCCCACACCTCCTTGGGGTGTCTTGACAATGCTGTTTTGTTCAGCCCCTGGTGCCAACTATTCATAGGAAGAAGTGGCAGGCTCTCGACCACGGGGGGGGGGGGGGGGGGGGTTACACTTGGCGGACCGAAGCCCTTTCAAGGTGCAGCATATTTCCTTTATTCATCGTGTCCCAATGCCCATCTTCACTGATAGCCGGAGGTCTGCGGAGGAGAACAGCGATTGCCCGTTTTTTGTGGGCGGGGCTCTTAGGTAAAGAAAGTGCAATGTGCAGCCTGCATCCCAGTCAGCGTGATACCTTTAACACTAACGGGTGTGGAGACGGGTGCACCACTCATGCATGTTATTGCCGTTTTTTTTATTACCTCAGTGATTATTCACAGGTTTGGCAGGTGGAGGTCTCAGTTTCGCTACGCTCCAAACTCCATTCTCTCTGCTTCCCCCGAGTCAGAATTGTTCCCTCATGTTTGAATTGCTTGATACAACATCACAAGGCAGAGCATGCATGGATGGGGGAACATAGGGAATGAAGTGGGCTGCACGGTGGCGTGGTGGTTAGTGCTCTTGCCTCACAGTTAGAAGGTCCTGGGTTCGTGTGGGTTTCTGTGTGGAGTATGCATGTTCTCCCTGTGCATGCGTGGGTTCTCTCCGGGTACTCCGGCTTCCTCCCACAGTCCAAAAACATGCATAAGGTCAATGTGTGACTCTAAATTGTCCATAGGTGTGAGTGTGTGCGTGAATGGTCGTTTGTGTCTGTGTTGCCCTGCGATGGACCGGCAACCGGTCCAGGGTGGACCCTGCCCTCGCCTGCAAAGAGCTGGGATCGGCTCCAGCGCCTCCCGCGACCTGTAGTGACGGATTAATAAGCGCTACAGACAACGAATGAAAAAAGTGGAAAAGTAAACATACTTTACACACATATAAACCAATATCTGAAAGAGCGATGACGACAAATGATTTAATGTAACAAATAGACAATACAGATACCTCTAATGTGTATTGGTGGTTGAATCGTAGCAGGTTGAAGTAAAAAACCTTCACTCCTACCATGTAATAAATAATATTTCAGAACTAACAAATGTGAGTTGATTAAAAAAAACCCTCTCAAAACATTGTCTGGTTCTAATGACTGGCTCTAACCGAATAAGTGACAGCAGTGCCATGGGCAGAATGCTCCGCCGTACTCCAGTGGTGTGTGACTGAATCAACACACTCCGTTCTTTCATGTTTTTAAGTTTTATGAAGCTCCTGTTTTTGTTTGTTGTTCAGACTCAGACGTGCAAATGAGCATGCACTAACTAGATTTCTTTGCTCTCATGAATATGGAACTTCAGGCCTTTCTACCAGATTGGGGGGAAAAATATACTTTGGAGTACTAGTTTCTGCTCAATGATCAATTTTACCACATGCAATGGGATTTTATTGGCCTGATGAAGTTCGTGTGGTTTCAAAACTGTGTCTCTATTCAGTGCTTTTAAAAGGGAAGCACAAACCGGCTCACTCTTTACCAGAGAAGCTGCCCCCCCCCTGTTTGATTTTAAATACAGTACAGTGGTTTTCTCTTATGAGTCCTCCTGGCCGCTCCAGAGAGGAGTTCTTTTTTTTTTTCTTTTCCTTTTCATCTCCCTTGGTCAAACATGTGGCCACATCTGGTTCCATCCTGTCAAATGAAAATACGGTGACGTAGAAGTGCTGCAAAGTTAGACTTCCAATGAGTCCAATGAGTCATCTGTTGAATATTCTTGGACAGAAACCTCCCTGTGTCACAGGAGAGCTGGGAAGGCACAGTAACAGCCAGGGCTGTGTCTCTTTTTAAAGAAATTGCTAACTTTCTTTAAAAAGAAACTAATTCACTAGATTAACTAATCATTCAGTTTTATTCTTTTCCCCACCCCCACAGATATGGTTGGTTGATTTGGGATGTGTACATGTACATAAGGTCACACATCTTTTGGTGCCTAACATGTAAACATTGAGTATTCATTGTTTTGTTGGGAGCTTATATGAACACTATTAAATATAGACAGTTGAATAGATTTAAGTTCTTGCTATATTGATGTGCATATCTTGCTTAAATTTTCCCCTTTGTTGTTTGGTGGTTATGTATTGACTCACTGTTGACACGACTAATAACTTCACTTTACCCCTCCTGCACTTCTTAAAATTATTTAATTCCTTTCGTTGGCCTTTTCAAATCAAATATTATCAACATTATTGCATTTCTTTTACTTTTTCTTGCTTTAACAGTCATTTTACTAGAATAAAGTTAAGTTGGATGGGGGGTGCACATGGAGATGCTGTACGAGGGGGATTTCTCCCCCAGGTTGGCTTTGAAAAGCAGCGTTCATGTAATGCCCATGAATGGCCACATGGGGCTCTTCGCGCTGCCTGCTCACTGGTTCAACACTGTCTGCAAGCAGCAGCAGCAGCAGCAGCCGCAGTCCCATCGCCTAAAGTTACACAGGACGGTGGGACTTCTTTTGCTTTCCTGCTTCAGTGGGAGCTCTCTGCTGCACTGGTGTTGGAGTCCCACCGGACGTCCCAACAGCGAGTCGATTCTGATGCGGGATCGTTGCTGCCCCGCTGGACAGATTGGGCGGCGATTCCACCCAATTGGTGCATTTTGAGTGCCACTGCACGGTGGGACTTCCTTGCTGAAAAAAACCACACAAAGTCACTGAGTCAGGACGGGTCCCCCCTGCCCCCCCCTCAAATAAATACACGAGCTGCTCTGTCAGGCACACTCCTCGGGGACTGTGCCCGGCAAAGGTCTGCTGTACGGCTAACCCTACATGTTTTTGCAAGAGATGATGAAACATGAGATCAGCTCCAGCAAAACCCCAGACACACAGACACACAGACACACACAGACACAGACACAGACACACACACAGACACACAGACACAGACACACACACACACACACACACACACACACACACACACACACACACACACA
>JASSRZ010000562.1:412-12655 GCA_032164315.1 Malacoctenus gilli
CCCCCCCCCCCCCCCCCCCCCCCCCCCCTTTAACTTCCTGGTTGTCCTTTGAGAAAAATCTGGAGTCTTCTCCCCCCGCCAAAATTTTTTTTACAGGACATCCTGGAGGATCACCTGTCGTAACTCTGGAGTTTAATTTCATTTCTTTTCTTTAATCCTTTTAAAATTGAATTATTTGATCACCTTTTCCTTTATAGTATCCTCATAACACAGCAATCCACAGGTTTCTATGTACAATATAAAACATTCACATATTTTGCTTCCCTTCCATATTTCATAAAGCCCCACGGGTTCCTCTGCACTGGCGGTGTGATCGGAGGCTACATGCTGTCACGTGACACCAGCTCCACACCTGGGGGTGCATTCATTCACTTTCACATCCCAGCAGGAGTTTCTGGCGATGCTGAGTCATTTTGTTCGCTTTGACCCGAGTTGCGATTTAAGTGGGGACCGATGGCGCCATTTAGTAGGAGAACGTCTGGTTCGGCGTTGGTCGACAACACGAGCCGTCATTTTGGTGGGCACACCTGAGAGCCGAGGCGACCGTACCGACGCTGAGGACTTGGAGAGAGAAGAATTTCAATATAAACTTCTGAATGGGCCTTTGGACTCGTCACAGCGTTTAAAAAGGATTTCAAGTATCACTGAGCTAATTAGACTCCTCATCTCCACCAGTGTTGAACAGCCACTAGCGCGTCTCTTGACGCACTTTGTTAAAAAATGCCTCGTCATTTGATTTCATGGGTTGCGCATAAGGTCCAGGATGTTGAGCGGCTCGGTTCGAGCTTACCAGTCGAAGTTTCGAAGGTTTTGTTTTGGTTGCGCCTCGGTGGAGGCACGCTCGGGGGAACGCGCCAATCAGAGGCAGACGACCACGGCGCCTTGTGATGAAGAGACGGATCAGGTGGCGACAAACTGATGAGGGCCTGTCCTGGTCCCCCCCCCCCCATTCTTTGAACCCCCTCCCTTCAAATTAAAAGCCTTTCTAAAAGCTTTTCTAAACTCAGTCGCAGCAGAATGCACGATATGACAGAGTGATTTATATTGCACGTGTGAATGATGAATTGAGCTTTTTCTCCAACAATCACTAAAAAAAGGGGGTGTTTTCCCCCAAGTGCATTAATACAGCATGTAAGCAGGCTTACGTAGGCAACAGCGGGTTGCTGGTTCATTCATTCATGAGGAGGGAGGACGAATTCATCCGGATTCTCTACTGCAGTTTGAAAGTTAACACCAATGAAAACCAATGAGTGGACGTGAGAGAGGTTGCGCTTGTTTTCCCCCCCCCATCGGCCGCGTATGAATTAGAAGGGGAACGGCAGCGCATTAGAAACAGGAGAACGTCAATGCTGGTCGAAGCACGAGACGCGCTCGTTTTTCCGAAAACGGCCCGGCGAAATTTTGTCGGCGGCCTGACTCGGACACAAGCAGAGCAGCGGCTCGAAGGGACTCTGTCAGAGACAGCTGAGAAAAATGAAGAGCACATATAGAGTGAGAGGACCGTCTCAGTGACAGCACAGTGTGGAAGGGAGGGGGGAGGGGGAGGGGGGAGGAGGGGGGGACCACATGGAAAATCAGCAAAAAGCACACTGAAGGTTAGGAAGAAAACTACAGTCTTTATTGGAGAAAATATTAGTCTGTGTGGCACTGTGTGATAATCGTAATAATAAGAGTAATATGACCAGAAGATTACCATGCAAATAAAGACCAAAGGCAAGGCCTGACCATGCTCTCTGTAGGGTTAACAGAACAGAAGCAGCATCCAATGAGTAGATGTGTATGCTTACAGCACAGTTCAGTACAGCAGGGACATCTCTACACAAAGATTACATTGGAATCTGCTGTTCAATGTGGAGAAACAAAAAAGTAGAAAATGACCATGCATTAGGATCTAATACAAGAACATAAGGTAGAAAAAACCACAACCAAAGAATAAAAAAAGACATTTTGATTCTAAAAGTAAGTTCTACAGCAGTGCAGGATATACACATCCCTGTAAAATGGATAGCATTCTGGAGGCGCCGGTGGGACGGAATCGAGAAGGGGTGGGCAGGGGGGAGAGAGGGTGGGCAGGCTGTGCATGATCGTGGAGAGGGGGGGGGGCTTTTTCAAAATGGCAACATGGGTTTGGACGTCGGTCTCGCCAATTTTAGGTGTGAAAATCCATTTATTCCGGTAGGGACAAAGGCTTTGAAGACATGAGCGGGATTACGAGCAGCTGTCTGGACGCCACCATAACAGGTGCAATGGACCATCAAAAAAAGGTAGAAATGGCATGACGGCCACCCCCCCTTGCAGGCAGCCAATTAGCAAGGGGGACCAGTTATCCCTGGTCACTCTAAATGTTTTGGTGGTTTGATTTTTTTATTTTCTTTAAACATCAAACGCTGGTACAATGAATCTTTCCCAGTCAGGGGACGGAGACAGCGCTCGGGGTCCGATCAAGCCTGTGCTGTGATCGAATTGGGGGGACGGGACGACGGACGGATCAGAATGTATCCACTTTACAGAAATTTCACAGCAGAATGTCGTCTATCCACACTGAATGGGAGAATCACAATGACAGTCTGTAGTCCAGTCTTAACGCTACAAAATGGGTTATTCACTAAAGAGCAACATGACAGTTGTAAATAGAGACAAACTGTTGGCTACAGAGAGTGTTATTCTTTAGTCGGTTACACAGAAGGATACGGCATGAGTGGGGAACTCAGTTTTAATGCCAATGTCGTCTTCGGATGGAAAGAGGAAATGAGGAAGAAGGGGGTTCACAATACAGCTAGATGCAGAGAACAGGCAGAGGCTACGGCAGACAGCAGCAGATGATCGTTAGCTACACAATGGAGGGGGACAAAGGTCTGAGAAATGCGGAATGTAGAGCCAGCCTCGATACTATGGAACAGGAAAAAAGAACACAAATAAAAGCACAATGAAATCATTGGTGCTACTGCATGTCGGAGTTTTGTTTGTTTTTGTTTTTTGGCTTTGCTTCGGGTGCGTTTTAACAAGGCAACAATGCACGTCAGGTTATTACTACTATTATTATTACATAATCAACACAGATAGCCTGCTGCAGTGGAGAAGGATGTTATTGTTGTTAGGCCGAACCAAAACGCCTTTGATGGCCGGACACACTTTCACTCGTGGAGCACCTGCAGCGCAATTTGCAAGGGGGAAGATGACATCCAGTTGTTGTTTATATTTATTTAGGGTTGGGTTTTTTTTTTAAATCAGCCAATTCACAACTCAGCCAGCCGTAATTGCGACCTAGTCTACAGTCACACTCGCCGTGTTAAGTGGGAAGGACGTGTAATTAAGACTGAACTCACGGGGAATGGGCTTTCAAAAACGACGTCAGCCGCACACAAAGGAGCGAACGAGCCCCGCTTCGCGTCGGCTTCACAAACCGGAGGCTTTTTTTTTTTCATTCGCTCGCACCACAATGACTGACACACGGTCCGAGCGGTAGCTGCGCCGCGTTGTCTCGGTGTTAAGAAGCGGGAGCCGTCCGGTCGGTGGGAGCACAAACAGGTCGCAGGCGGAGGATGAAGCAGACGGGACCGCGTTAGCCGCCGAGGATAAAGGGGGGGGGGTAGTGGTGGTGGTGAGGGGAGCGGGGCTGCCATTTGACAGCTGCAGTCGTTCGCAGGCCCCCGAAACACCCGAACGCAACGTCTCCGCGGCTATTTTGAGACTGCGTGTCCTCCGTCGGGCCTCGCGCGTGCTAACGGGCTCGGTTCGGTTATATTTTTGCTCGACGCGGCGACGAGAAGGACCGTTAGTAGTTGTCTATAAACTGGCTCGCGCTTTAAGCTAGCAGGTGTCAGTTCTGTTTACATCATCTGTGGACATTTAACGGAGAAAGGGAGTCAAAAGAAAAAAACGCCAAGAAATCGGCGAGAGTAAGAATGAAAGAGCGACAAAGCTGTCTCATACCTCTGTTTCTAACTGAGCTGAAGACGGGCAGAACCAGATATCCGACATGTACCAACACCATCCTCGGTCCTTCTTTGTTATGTGCGCAGCCACTGAGACAGATGGTCCATGGAAATGATCCGCTTCAGTCCTCGGCACATTCAAACGGACAGGCTGCGCTGCCTGCATACACGGACCCCGGCGGCCAATCACTGCGCCCGTGCGACGAGGACCGTCCGGCTTTGGCAGCGGGATCCACCAATGGCGTGAGCGCCTGGGCGGGGTCTTGTGGATGCGCCCGCCCCCTCTACGATGTTCCCGGATCATATAAGGTACCCTGAAGTCCTGCTTTATTGTGTGGGACTTGACAAATACTCACTTTGTGTTTGTGCCCAAACTTAAAGCTAGATTTAAAACAGTCCTCTGAAGGGATTCTAACCTCACTCCCCCCAAAAAGCTGGGACACTGCTTGAAATATAGATAGCAACAGGACTCCAAGCCCCTTTAATCCCTGTCCACACATAATTGATCCACATCACAACATTGGGAAAATAAAGATATGACAAAAATGAGATGCTTTACTTTTAAAAACCTTCACAAAATATCTTTTTTTTCCATTTGAAGGCTGCAACACGTCTTTTAAAAAATGACTGTTAGAAATAAAAGCTCCACAGGAGCTCGTTTACATGGCAACAGGTCAGGAAAGACACCTGAATGCTGTATGATGGCTCAAGGTGAACGCTTGCCCCCCCGCCGCCATGGTGAGGCCAAACCTTAAAGCAGGAAATACACACGAACTTACACATGAACCTGGGGCCTTCAAAATAAAAGCATTATGCGGTTTCCTTTCAGCCTGAGGCACTGCGCAGCCCTGAAAACTTGGAAATAGGTAAAATGCCAGCAGGGGTCATATGAGGCTTCATCAGCTGCCAGGTAATAACAGAGGGAGGTTGTGTGTCTCCCTGTCAAGCTGAGGCAGCCTGCTTTTATTCATCGTAAGGGAAAGTTCTTCATATCGTATTTCAAACCAAGTGCAGTCTGCAGGCGCTTTTTCTGAGGAGACGCTCGCTGACACTCTTTGCTCCATTTGGGTCCACCCAGTTTTTGAAATCCACCAAACTTGAGTAGCCTGACGGAGAACAGAGCCGAAACCAAAATTTGCATAGAAATCTTTTGGCTTCTTTAGGGGCCAATCAAACACGTCTCTGTTTCATCGAAGGGCAAACCCCAAATGAGCGTTATCGTTGTCACGATTTGACCCAGCGGAGCGTTCGTCTCAGCCAGCAGTGAGCGATTAAACATCAGGGAAGCGTAGCCTCGTCGTCTCTTCGGGATCGTTAAATAAGACTGAAGTGTTGCTCTGTATCATCGTGTCAGCGCGCAACGCTTCGCGGGGATGCTGAAGGATGTCTGTGCCCTGAAAAAAGAAAAGAAAACAAAAAAACCTGTCTCCCCGCCATCTCCGGGGCCCGGAGGACGAAAGAACAGATTGGCGGAGGGAGGCAAGCCGAGGGGCACCCAAAAAAAATCTCCGACCCATATGTCCCCCGTCTTCAAGTTCCCACCATGTGCAGCTTTCTGCCTGCGGTGAGACACAAAGAGCCTTTCAGAAGACTTTCCACTCACTGCAGGTCGAACTTGTGCGAGCAGGTTCCTTTGAATCACGTCGAGCGCCCGTTTGATCTTCACGTTCGAACGTTAAACGAGAGAAAATAGAAAAACAACTGCGTCGCTTGTTGCTCATCAACAGTTCGACACGATCAGAGCAGCAACTGGAAATTAGCTGTCGAAGTTTAGCTTCATTCAAGGAGAAATCAAAGCCTCTGCGTTTATTTGGTGTCACTATTTGAGCAGTAAGAATAACCGAGCGGATGGTTTTTCCGTTTGTAGAGAAGGGTTTTGAGGGGGATGAGGGGGAAACTCTTTTTCTGGACTTGGAGAGTGAGCCAGCACATTCACGCTCTCCACCAGGCTGCCGCTGCACTGCAAAAATTAGCATACAGCTGATGTTCTGCCCTGAGGGTGAAAGGAGCTGATTTAAGGGCTTTGGTTTCATAAAAAAAAGCAAGAAAAGAAAGAGAGAGAGAGAGAGAGAGAGAGAGAGAGAGAGAGAGAGAGAGAGAGAGAGAGAGAGAGAGAGAGAGAGAGAGCGAGAGAGAGAGAGAGAGAGAGAGAAAGGGCCCTGCAGGCTGCATTTCTCCACAAACTCATTGTCCTCTTCCTGTGAACTCCATATGTCCCCCTAGTGGCAGGTGTCACAGGATGACCTTTGACCCCCACATGCCACTTTGGAGGCTGAGGGAGAAGCTGTATTGTTTGCATTGCAGGCAGTTGTCTAGACTGTTTGACCACAGGCTGAATGACAACAATGGGACGACTCACTGAGAATTGCACCTTCGGGAGCCATTATTCAGCATCCTCCAGACAAATACACACTTGTGCGAAAGAGTTCACAAAGAACAACTTGGCTGTCAGATGTTGTTACTAGTGACGAGCTTGAGATGCTTCAACCTTCAGGAAGTTTAAAAAATGTTGGAATCAATCGAAAAATTTTGCTTAATAGTTTATTTTTGACTCAGTTACGTAACATTTGGTTATAAAGTGTTACAAATGAAACTTTAGCATCGAGTGGGCTGTGAAAACTAAATCCATGGCCCAGTTACAATTCTTGTCTTAACCCTTCAATCTCAAAAATGCGCATTTGCAAGTGCTATCCCGATTCTCAGAAAGTTCAACAGATGGCTGAGTTTAAGGGACGAACGGCCTTCAATACCACACTTGCGAGGAAGGGTTACCAAGAATGCATTGCGTTTTGACAGCAAATAAACAATGGCATGCAAAGCGGCGGAGACGGCGAGCCGCCCTTGAGGAGAGCGAGGCCAAGACTGAGCACTTCCTGATACAGAGTTTTTTCAGATTGTGGGGATTCTTGTTTTTATACTAGATTGTCTCACAAAGCAAGTAGCAAAGTTACAAAAACTATTAGATTAAAACATATTACTGGTACATAAAGCATTTATTTTTCGTAAATGTTTAAGGAAAAACTTTGACACTTTTACAGAAACTTTTACATATCCATGAGTGAAAATGAGAAAATGTGTCTGAAGACGTACCTGCATTTAAGGGGTGTCCCATTTCGAAGTCACAAAATAGCCCTTGACACTTGGTTTTAAGGGCTACTTTTGAGGGTTAAGACAGGAATTGGAATTGGGCCATACTCATCAGCAGTCATTGATTTCCAACGAGAGGGCCACGGCCCCCTGGTGGGCCCTGAAGGTACTGAAGGTGGGCTGTGACAGGTCAAGCTCATACCAAGTGGCCAAATGTCCATTTTAGGGTGAACCTGTGAGTGGACGTTGTCACAGTGAGAAGTTCCTGAGTTCGCAAAAAAACCCACCAATACACACCAGGTCATTAAATAACGCTCTATTTATTTAGTTTTTAAAATAGTTTCTTTTTGTTCTACAGACATAAATTTCAAGGAAGTCAGGGACTTTGCAGAAGCAACGAAATAAACACATCGCTTGTTAATTTAAAATACTGACAGCAAAAAGGATAAAAATCGAGAGAGGAGTGAGGCGGAGCCTCTGGCGACGAGGAGAGCGGGAGGCCGCGGGGGGTGAGGAGGGAGCTGCCCAGCTGACGGGGGAAGCGTCGCCGTCCCGTGTCTTCTCCGCCGTTCCTCTGCCGCAAAAAGACACTTCCACTGAATGTCCCACGGACGCTCTGAGACCATCGAACGGGTGAGGTGGGGGTGGGGGGCTCTGCAAGCAGGACGAGGTGGTCCGCCGAAGAAGTGTTACAGCGGAAAGAAACTGGCCAAAAGGGAAAAAAGTGTCCGAAATGCGATCTTTTTCTTTTTTCTGCAACGAAACCAAATGCGACATCTTTTCACAGTAAATGCTCTGACTTCCAAAATAAAAGGGATTTACTGAGCAGGTTTAGAAGAAAATACGACAGAGGAAGAAAAAAAACAACAACCCGAGAACATTAATTGCATCGATGCTTTGGTTTTAGTTCTTTTTTTTTTTCCCTTTCTGTGACCCCGTGGAAAAATCACAGCGATTTAATTTGTCTTTCCGAGCGTCACCTAGAAAAACTCAACACAGTTCAGTTTGCAGTCAGACAAAGGTCGGGGTTCAAATATGGCGTGACGCGAGCTATCGAAATTTTTACAGGACCAAAAATAAAAGAAACCCAAGAAGAAAAGTTGAGGGCCAAAAAGAGCGCTTTCGCCCTGAGCGTCGGGTTAGAAACAGTCCGTACAGGAAGTGTTTGGTCTACAAAGGCCTCCCCCCTTTGAACTCAAGACCACTTCTCATTCGCGGCGATAACTAAAATATTTATCGTCCAAATAGCAAAAAGTCCACTGATTTGTCAGGTAAAAGAATAAGCTTTATACCATTCTGACAGAAGAAAAACAAAACCCAAAATAGTGCACGTTTCAAGGCATTCAGGCCGTTGTGTTTGCAGTATTCAATGGAAGATACATTTCCTCAGGTATCATGGGGGGGTGGGGAGGGAAGGGGTGTTCCTGGGGGGTTTAAAGGAGTTTGCAACGGTTCAGGGCGAGCATGCAAACGCTGAGTGCGCCTGGTCAGCACGGCGAGTTCATACATTCACCACCAACTGCGTCACCTGGGACAGATGGGAGCGTCACGAGGGCTTCCATTGAAAACGTCCGACTGAAAAAGAGCCGCGCTCCGCCCAAGCGTTTGAGAACATTGTGCGTTGTTTCGTTTTCTTGAGAAAAAAACACGTTTCTGGCAATAAACAGAAAAGGAAAAAAAAAAGAAATGACTTGTAACAGAAACAAACTGTGTTCATTCCAATCACTGAGATAATTGGGGGGGACATGCAGTTAAATAGAGCGCAGTGAAATGAACGCATGAGGAGGTTTGATGCTGCGCTCGTGCCGGCCTCCAGAGGGTTGCCTTAACGCAAGCGCGGAAGGTGTAACAAAGCAAACGGCGAACGTGCCTCTCTTCCAGACTACTTTGAAAGACGGACGCTCTCAAGCCTGAAAAAACGAGTTCTGTACATTAACTTTCAAAACAGCCATTAACGATCCAGTAAAGTGAAAAAGACAACCCCAAAAATCAAATTACAGGCTATTCAACCCTAGCTCATACAGCTCCTTTGTGAATTTTGGTCCAATTTTCTTTGGGTCGATCCGAAACAAACCAATATTTAGTCTTCTGATTGAACCAGGAGTGTCAAGGATGAGGTCCATGGGGCAAAAGTGACCGCAAGAGGCTTCCGTCCAACCTGAGGGAAGACCGAAGACGTCCAGAACTCAACACTGAGGCCCAAGACTGAACAGTATATGACAGGAAAGCTCCTCCCCCAGGAAACCCGGGGACGCAGCGATGGGAGTTCGCAGCATCAAAAGAGAACTTTTGAGGCTGGATCACAAATTAGGCTGGAAGCTGCAGAAAAAGATGCTCTTGGAAGCAACACAGCTTCGCTTAAATCAATACACAGCTGATAGAGACTGAGTGTTTTGGAACAGAAGTTTTACAATTACTTTTGTTCCAAAAATGGAAACTGAAACGAAACGATTTCATGACGCGTTCATTTTGCCAGTCCGGCCCTCTGTGCTTCCAACACGCTGCATGTGACCGATGGGAACGGCATCCCCATTGGCCCCCCCCACTCAGTCAAGCTTCCCTCTCTTTCAGTGTCTCCAAAGAGTACAGTATTGGTTCTCTTTCTAGACCCTGTTCTAACCACATCTAGAATGTAATGTTTGACCGACTGCGGGTCACTGATTGGCCGTAGACTGGCCAGCACCTTTAACATCGTGTCCGCGCCCTCCTCCGAACGCGACCACTCCCTCACGTTGCTTCGCCGACAAGCCCGAGTGGGCACCGACGGAAAACGCGTCGCTTGAGGCTCCCGGATTCAACTAAACGTGATCGGACCAAGTCTGCAGTGCTCTGCGGGAGCCCGGGTTACATGTGAAATAACGCAAAGCTGAATTGCAGACTGATCCGAGTTCGAGTCCAGTGGCGAGACCTTTGAAATTCGATTCCTTAGAGACGAATAGAACAGAAAAAAAAACAAAAAACGTTGCCGTCTGCGGCGGACTGTGCGTCAGTCCGGGTGCCAGCTGCCGTTCTGTCCTACCTGCAGGTGATGAGGAGGAAAGCCCCCCCAAGGAAAGCCTAATCCAGTCTGAAAGTCTGTAGTGACGCAGGTCTACAGCCGTGCTGTGACACCGACCTGCTTCAAAGCAGCAACTTGGAAGTTTTCACTATACATCTGCAAGCACACAACACAAAATGACTACCTAGATGCATTATTGGGAGGGGAGGGGGCGTGGGGGGGGGGCTGAGGTATTAAAACGAAGGGATGATATTGCTATCGTTAACAGATAATTCACTCCTGTACATTTCCACCTGCGCTCAGGGCGCTAAAACTGCTGATGAGCCACAGATCGGGGGAGTCACATCAGTAGAATGGCTTTTGATAACGATTGTTCCACAGAGGTGGGGAGAGTCCACGAGCGGTTACAGGCGGGGCCGCGAACTCCAGAAGGGGGGGGGGGGGGGTTCAGCCTGAGGCGAGACCGATTCGGGGAGGGGGTGGGGGGGCAGCAGAACGAAGGGTCTTCAGTGTACGAGTTGCTCAGAGTAGGTATTTGTGTCCGATGTCCTCGTCCAGCGTGAGGTCGACCACTTCGGGGGGGGACGCCCAGCTTGGCTGAGGGGAAACAGTAGTCCAGAGCTGCGATTGATTTGTGCTGTTTAACTGCTCCACTGAGCTCTCCTTCCAGGAGGACAAACTCTTTATCACACCTCCGCACGGGTGGGCGCATCTGGATTCGAGAAGAAAAAGCTTCTTTTAAAACCAAAAAAGAAGGGCTGAATTCAGAGGAGGAGGAGGAGGAGGAAGAGGAGGAGGAAAGGGAGGAGGAGCAGTAAAAACATCAACACCTTCACATTCAGTTTCCTGACTCGAGAAGTCTTTACCGTGCTTTCTCTTGCACGCCGACTATCTCCACCTCACTGTCAGAGGAGGCGATATTAATCTGGCCCTTGCGCTGAGAACTCTCCTCGCGCGACAGCTCGGCCTCCGCGTGTCCTGCAACAAACGGAGAGGGGAGGGGGACACAGTCACGCGTTGTGAGGAGCGGGGCCCCGAGGAGCAGCGGAGAGAGCCCGCGGACCCCTCGACGACACACAAAGGCCGCAGCTGCTTCGACGCACACAGAAGGAAACACACCCACGCGCACACACACACAAAAAAGAGACAATGATGACTTTGACACTTTGTGTTTTTGGAAAAGCTGACTGGACAGCGTGGAGCAACGCGTTAGATGGCGGGGTTTACGTTCGACTCCCGGCGACGCTGCGAGACATCCGGCGGCGCAAAAAGGCGAGCCGGTGGAGGAGTGAGAGATCAAGAGCGCTTCAAAAGCAGGGCTTGCTGAGATAAAAGACCCCCCCCGCCACACACACACACAGCACCCATCCCTTTAACCTGCCCTTCACTGAGAGGAGTGGAAAGGATCAGATCGGAAGATACCGGGTCGGTAACTGACCTGAGATCGAGCACGGAGCTCTTATACACCCAGAGTGAGCTGCCATAGCCTGGCCTCTGTGCGTTTTTAGCTCATGCTTTATCACCGTGGGCCGGACTGTCTCCGCGCTCACGCTCTCCTGGTTAGAATCAGTGTCTGAAATATCATAGTGGCCCACTACTGGAGGCCCGTCTGCAGGAAACAAAGAGAACACTTCATTATTCAAATCATGCATGGGGGGGGCAGGACTCTGTTGGGAGACAAAACGCCAGGCACAGCGGCATCCAAGGTCGCGCCGCTGCAGCATCCGCGGCACCACGCGCCTTGTCGTCGCTGATGTGGAAGGTTTGCGTTAACTTTGAAAAAGATGCCGCGCCATTATAAAAAGACACAACTGTGAATGAGCCTATTGTCGGCCCGTACAGCTGAACTAACGAGGCTGTTGTGTGAAGGTGGACGTGACTGCGGTGCGTGAATGAACCTTCAGCGGCAAGCCGAGTTTTGTCGTGAGTTTTTTTTTTACTTCCTTTTATTGCTTTCAAAATAACAGCCATTCACATAAAAACTACACTAAAATACAGTCGTTACAAAAACACTTCAAAATAATCTCACTCGGTGAATGAAACGTAGCAGGATAATAACAAGCCAAACAACAGAAGAGGAACGGTGGAAGAGCGGGAACACGTATCTTTGTTCTACCCTGTAAAAGGAGTCCCTGCGAGGGAGAGCGAGAGAGTGAGAGAGAGAGAGAGAGAGAGAGAGAGAGAGAGAGAGAGAGAGAGAGAGAGAGAGAGAGAGAGAGAGAG
>JASSRZ010000563.1:0-12654 GCA_032164315.1 Malacoctenus gilli
CACACACACACACACACACACACACACACACACACACACACACACACACACACACACACACACACACACAGGAATAACAGCCTGTTACTTCTTCAGAACCTCTGCAATATGAGGACATTGGCTAATGGCGACCCTTTACTCGCGCTGTGAGCGTTACTTTGAGGAATAATGAACGGCGCTCACTCCCTCACTGTATAAAAGGATCTCGTGGGAAGCTAATTTGCAGCAAACACTGAAGCCAACTGGGATAATGGCCACGAGGTAGCTGATTAGAAAAACCACCGAGGGTCTTTATGTGGACGTCTGTCATCAGCAGCTGTCAGAGCGAGGAGAGAGAGGAGAAAGAGATGGATGGAAAGAAGGACGGCAAAGCCGGGACGGATGGGTGAGATGAGAGGAAAGGGGGGAGAGCGGGCGGGGGGGGGGGGGTGAAAAGGGGAGCGGTGAAGAACCGAAACGCTACAGGGGATTAGAGAGAAACAGAAACACAGCAGGTGAGGTGAGAAAGGGGGAAGATAGACGCAACAAGAGTGAAAGAGAAAGACCTGAAGAAGCGAGATCAAGGGGAGGGGGGGCCTGACCTCTTGTCAGTCTATGATTAATTCCTATAATCCTCTAATGCCCCCCCCCCCAGGCCCTTTCATGAATAATTACAGGCAGGTTTTCCAGGTTGCGGCCCGAGCGCTCGCTTTTTGAGGCACTTCCTGCATAATAGATGAGCAGGGCCATTGTCGTGTAATGTCTCCCGTGGGGGCTTGTCACTCATCTCCTCAAGGGTCCTTTTTTATGAGTAAATAACACAATGGGAGTGAATGGGATGGAACGTAAACATTACAGTAATGGCACGCTTCAGACGACCACAACAATGAGCCACGCACAATAGCTACAAGTTGCCATCTGTGTGTGCCTGCGTGCCTGCGCGTGTGTGTACCTTGCGCAGGATGCCCTGGTCGTGGCAGGGGCAGAGGGCGGGGATGACACACGCGCCCTCCGGGTCGCGGTACAGGCCCTCCCGACACGCGCAGCCCTCGGCCGAGCGGCTGCAGTTGACAGGAGAGGAGGCGTAGATGTCCCCGCAGCTCCTCTCGCACCGCCGGACCTCCTCCGACGCGCTCCTCCTCCTCCACTGCTCCCCGTCGGGACACGCTGGGATGGAGGAGGAGGAAACAGAGAGGCAATGTTGGAAACGCTAATGAAATGTCTCGGTGGTAAACTGGAGGCGGAAGAGGAGGGCGCCGACGAATAAAAGAGGCGCAATCAAATCAGCAAAATTTAGCATAATGACAGGAATAATACAGAATTTAAGTTTTCCCTTTTGTGCCACACTTTTTATGAACATCAGGATCTGACATCCAGACGCTGAGCAGCTCTGTGGAACTGCTAAAATAATGAACGCGGAATATTTAGCCAATCTGAACCTGATCATCTGTAAAACCCCCCTCCCGTCCCTCCTCCTCCCACTCACGGCAGTCGGGGGCGGGGCACTCTATGGCGCGGCGGTCCGGGCCTTCGCACGGGGCTCCCGCGTAGCGGGCGGGCTGCCGGACGAACCTGGAGGAGGTCTGCCGCCCGGTCCCGCAGCTGGCCGAGCACGCGCTCCACTGGGACCAGGCGGACCACTCGCAGTCCACTGGAGGGGCGCGAGAGGAGGAAGGATACGAGGTCAGGGCTCAAGTCACCTTTCTTTACCTGCAGCAACACTTCTGACCCGGAACAATGAGACGGAACCGAGACCGTTCGGCGCTCTTGTTTATGTGCTGAGCGCTCAGACAAGGTCGGAAAAACGGCAAGCCAAGAAGCTCGGTGGGGGGCTGGACTCGGTCAAAAACTGAGAAGGGGTGACAATAAACGGACAATAGCAGACGACGGGCAGGACGGAGAAGTGGGCAGCAATCGGCTGCTCTGATTGCATGGCAGGACGGACAGCAGTAAGACAGTCTGACGAACAATGAGGGATTGCATTGTGTCATCCATCTGCAATAAGCCTCCCGACGATAATGCTGGAAGAGGCATTGTCGCCGCTTCCCAAGTTTGCGCCGGGAAAATTGCTGAATGGCGTCGCACAATGAATCATTACGCAAGACAAAGCGCAGAGGTTTTGGCAGAAGGTTGAACAATGGCAGCTAAACAACCCCACTGAATGCTACAATGAAAATAAAATAGGCATTCAAACCGAGAGCGGTTCACAAACTCAACTCTTGTCCACAATGCAAACGCTTGTGAATCTGTTTCCTCTGCCCCCCCCCCGAACATTTTGCTGCCCCGATGCAGAACAACGCGTAAAACCAGGGAAATTGTGCAGCTTTAACCCCCCCCCCCAAAACGAAATCCTCCATTAGGAAATTCCCCAAATCCCAAATGTAGCTCTATTGGGTGTAATTCTAGAGGGCTTTCAGGGAACGCCTGAAGACAAATTGTCACAAATCTAGTTAGGGGTCAGCATTAATCCTATTACAGCTGGGCGGTCCAAAGCAGATCCTCCGTCGGACAATGTTTGGACCAGAGGAAGGAAGGAAGGGAGGAAGGGAGGGAGGAAGGGAGGGAGGAAGCTCGGTGACATGATGCAAATAATAGAAACGTATGTGTCTGTAGTGCATGATGAGGACGAACAGTAAGAAAGGGGAAGCTCAAAGGATGCCACTGAGGCACGACGGAGAGCAAAACTGCACTCTCTCTCTGCGACACTGAAAGCAAGTAAGAGCGTCTTCGAGGTGTCACTGCTGGAATTAGCTCTGTTTTCTGAGCCCTGATGCATTCGCTGCATCACAGAAGCAGCACGGACACGAGCTGAGGGAAACGGCCGCTGCAGAGCTCCACTCACCGTCGCAGAGGTCCGAGGTGCAGCTGAAGGCTCCTCCTCCGCACACGCTGCAGAGAAGTGGAAAGAGAAGTGACGGGAATCGGAGGGGGAGGGGACTTGTGACGCCACGAAATCGGCGAGACACCCGATCGGTGGCGTCACACCGAGCAGTCCATCAGCGAGGATCGAGCCTCGGCTAGGAAGATAAAATGACTTGCGGCCTGTCTGCCGCACGCCCACACTATCTATTACAGTGCATATCGTCGCAACAGGCCGGCGCCATGCTGTGGCTGCTGTGCTTTCAAAATAAAAGTCGAATTTATCACCCATAAACATCATACCATGGCCCCCAGTTCCCAAAATTCATCCCTTCCAATGGTTTTTGCAGTCTGGAGCTAAAGCTACGGTGGCCTGGAGGTGAAACAACATTTTCAAAAACACGAAGGCAAGAACGGCTCAAACGGAAATGGATCGTCTCCAGTCCGGCCACATTCAGGCAGGTAGACCAGGACAAACGTTAAAATGTTCCAAACTGCTCGGTTTTTGTTTCGTTTTCAGGCACTGATATTTGAAATGACAAATGTCTGTACTTCCCACCCTTGTTGACAGTGTCCTTGTCTTGTCATTCCCTCAGTGCTTCCTGTGGAACCACAGTTCTCTTGTCATGTGATTGTAAACATCACAAACCCAGACTGTAATGAGCTTGTTAAAAGATCTCCAGTTGGTTTTCCCAGATGCCTCTGAGCGAATCTGTAGGTATTACTGACTTTGCCAGCTTCCTTTCATCGACGCGTCCTCGGATCTCCAACATCTGCCATCCTCCTCCTGCGTGCCCGACACAGAATGAGCGAAGCAGCGCTGCTGGGAACTCATTTTGGCCACATCAACATGCTCGCCTAAGTCAACAGATTCTCCTCATTACTGCCCTAAATACCATCAGTCTGCGCGAGGACGCCGCTCCGCTCCAGCCTGGCATTAAGCCCCTCCGAGGACCTTCCTTCATGGGCCATATCCTTCAGAATTGGACAATTACAGCTACCTCGGCATGCCAGAGCCAGGCCCCCGACGGGATTGGCCGCCTGCAGGAAGACAGCTGGCTCAATCGGGCGGCGACGGCGCCAAGTTACCATGTGTTGCAGAGGTGTTGTACGGTTGTTCCAGGTGGCAGCGGCGCGTGCGTGGAGTTTTCCACGCCGCCGGTCCGGTTTTGGTAGTCGAACGGCAAAGAGAGCGGCGAGCATGGGCAGTCGGCGCGACGCACACAGGAGCCGCCCAACAACAGCTGTGAGGGGGCGCATCGAAACCAGCTTCAATACAAGTTTATATGTCTCACCTGAGCAAAGTCACTCAAATACACATAGTGCACGTGCACAGACACACACAGATATACACACACCTCTCCCGGAGGACATGAGCATCCAGGTGTGCAGGGCGCAGGCAGACACTGAGTGTGTGGCCACAGGTCATCACAGGTGTAGGGACAAGACCCCGAGCAGTTGCTGAACACCTGCCCGCTGGGACACTCTGACCGCACACACGCGCGCACACACACACACACACACACACACACACACGCAAAGTAAATGGCAAGTCGGCCACACGCTTGTGTGCTTTTCGTTGATAGTTTATAGTTCCAAACCAGATTTATTTCCCCGTTTCGAATACTCAGCGCCACATTTAGACCGACACTAATGTGCTGATTAGGGCCAGTTAGGATTCTCATGACAGGTCTGGCTCCCACGTGGACCTCTAACGAGGCAGTTACTTAACGTTTCGGAGAGCGGCAGGTTTTGTATGCGGGCTTGTGTTACCGGGCAGGCAGCTGTTGGTGTTGCAGACTGCGTGTTGTTCCAGTGGTCCGACACAAGCCCTCCCGCCAGGCTCGGGCTCCTGAAGGACCGTCTTGTTCCGCGTCGACGAGCCGCCGCCACACCCGGCGCTGCAGTCGCTCCAGCTCGACCACTCGCTCAGCAAACAACCCACTGCAGAGAGAGAAAGAGAGAGAGAGATAAATAAGGCATATGGAGAAATATGCGCTTGATGTTACGTATGCATGTGGGTCTCCCATGTCGGACCTGGACATGACGGCAGGTCGCAGCGTTCTGCCTGCGCGGTCTCCTCACAGGAAGGCCCGCCCTCCGCGTCCTTGCAGAGGCGCGTCCTCCTCCTCTGGGCGTGGCCGCAGGAAGCTGAGCAGGAGCTCCACGCACTCCAGGGCCCGTACACGGGACAGGGCAGCTCGGTGCACGCCAGAGTGCCGTTCTCACACACGCTGATGCAGGGGGGGAGAGGGGGATGGAAAGGTCCAATGAGGTCAAACAAGTGAAGATGTGCGACGACACTCGCAAAGTCAGCTGTGAAGTAAAAGGCTCCGAGAGGTCCTGACCAGGTGTTACACTCGACCCGGAGCTCTTCTGACGGCCTGAACTCCAGCGTGCCGTTGCCTGACGGGACACCACAGCGACACTCTGACACCGGCACACAGACGTTGTCCTGGAGCAGCTGTCCGTCTGGACACCGGCAACCTAACGGACAACAGAGCGGCGGGAAACCGGAGTGGCGATGTGACTGTTGCGTGTCATTGGTCCCCTCAATCCAAAGCCAAAAGGAAATTTCAATAGAAACAAGCAAATGTCAACAACAACAACAGAGAGATATGAGTGTTTAGAGAGTGTTGATCATGAGATGTGTGAGCTTTACTACATGTTGCGTTCAAAAAACGACTCCTACTATTTACCTGGGTGACAGGCTCCTTGGAGACACTGCACATGCTCCCATAAATCAGCACAGCTGCGTGGACACTGATTGGCGCAGCTCTCCTGGTAGGCCCGCCCCCTGTCTTCACAGCGTTCACCTGGAAGAATGTCCGCCATCATTTCCTGCGACACTTCAGATCCAATTGCTGTGTGACTGTGGCTTGAAGTTGGACCGATTCGACAATATTCCCTTGGTGGACTTTTGCCAGAGTGGTCGCAATGAGGAGGTGACAGCGTGGAATAACTAAAGGACTGAACATATATCTGTGTGGTTTACCTGGGCACAGCCCCGTGTTGCAGCTCTGGCTTTGCGTCTGCTGGCTCCGACAGCGGGGGCCCGCGGGGGAGGCCAGGGGCCGTCTGTAGCGCTGCCTGACCCCGCCGCTGCACGGCTCGGCGCACGCCGTCCAGGCGCTCCACGCGCTCCAGTGACACAGATCTGCGGGGAGCGGAGTGATCAGCGCTCGAGCCTCATCCGTCTCGTTCCGACTGTAATGGCTGTAATTATCACGTCCACTGCTGCGAGAGCTCTAATTGTAGCCAGACTCATCACCGCCGCTGACAACAGGCTCGCTGTTTGCAGGGAGCTGGACGCGCAACTCCAGCTCCGCCATTCGAGCGGTGGACTTGGTTCACGTGAAGACTAAAGAGTTCGTTCCGGTCAGATTTGTCACTGAGGAATTTGTACTCCCTCTATTCAGAAATCTACTGGAAAAAAAGGGGACCAGAGACAAATGAGAGAGTTCAGTCCAGAAATGAATCATTTTTTTGCACACACTCCCGCACAACCCACAAACCAAATCCAATCAACCTCCTGCGTCCCCACAGACACACGCGGGCATCAAACCCATCCTTTAAGACCTTTTTCCATTTTCACTCGTCTGGGGAATAATGAGGACGAGGTGAGCGGAGGGAAGGCGGGAGGACGCTTCCATTTTTCACTGCGGCCGCTGATTGCGAGCTCTTAACTATGTGCCGATAGTGACTATCAATCTGAGGCGGCAGCAGTGAAGGCACACACAATAAACACTTGGCTTTTTCGGCCACCCAATGTTCCTTTTTTCTGCTGTCGCCACCGACAAATACACAGTAATCTGATCTGAGGTCAGCACAACAGCAGGGAATTACTGGCTTTGTTGGTATATTCAGGCCATCAAACATGTTTTTCTCCCTGAAGCAGTTTTCTTTATTTATGAATGAGGAAACAAATCGTGCATATAAGCGACTTTTTTCCCTCCAACAATAGAATTTAAACAAACTGAGAAATCAATCAATCCCAAACAAAGCTGTTTTCCAAAGAATCACGCCAAGAGTACACAGGCAAACCCACCAGAGAAAGGCTGACAATGAGAGATGAAGGGGCATATTGAGGCAATCTCGGTGTTGTTATTCTCTCTGTCTTCACCGAGGAGTGGAACAGGAGGTACGCAGAGGACTCTCTCAAAGGCAGCTTTACAATTTCTGCATGGAACAACTTTCAGGGAACTCAGACGTCAGTGGACGTTTCCGCTGAATAACAACGAGCCGGCGATATTTGGAATAATCAGGGCAGAGCTACCGACTGTTCCCGCCACCGTGCGATGGAGACGTCGGCTCTGCGGGTTTGCAGATCGGCTCGTCTTGACTTTTCCGGTCGCTTTCCGCTTTCCGGTGCCATAGCTGAGGCATCTCTGATTTGTCTCCTTGTCGACAGGAGCCGTAAAAACGGGAAGGAAAATGATCCACCTGGGCTCTGCTGAGAAAACCCCTGCCGGATTCACTTCATCACCGCGTTCACCCTGCAGCCTGATCCGCTTCCTCTTTTCTGCTGTGCTGCCCCCCCGTCCTCGCCGCTCCAGACGTGTTGGACGGACCCGATGTTTCGGTGGCCGCACGGTCAGAGAAGGAAGCCGAGCCTGACAAGGAGAAGCTGAACAACTGTGGAGAAGACGGACGGTACCTCTGCAGATGTTGACATCTGGACAGGGTCTCTCCTCAACCAGCGGCTCCTGGCACTGCGTCTCCTCCTCGGGGGTGACGGGAAGACCGGAGTCCATGTCCAAACAGGCCCGGAAACGCCTCTGGATGGACACCATTGTGGCGGCGCTGACAGTCCCTGCTGGTGATGAGTTGTACTGCAGGGAGGAGGAGGAGGAGGAGGAAGGAGGCGTGCAGGGGGAGCAGGGGGTCCACTCGGACCACTCACTGAGGATGACTGAAAAAAGGAGGGAGAGAAGCACGATGATGTGAAGAACATCTGCAGATGGTGTCTTTTGATGGCCCTTGCTCTCTTACCTTCACACTCTCTCATGTCACACTGAAATGTCCCGTGGTGGCACAGGCTGTGGGATGGAGAAATCAACAAGTAAATACAGACAGACAGACAGACAGACAGACAGACAGACAGACAGACAGACAGACAGACAGACAGACAGCTGGGCTGAAACGAGCTGAGAACGCCATCAGAATGCCACTCAGACACAGCGAGAACCAACAAAACGCCGAAAAGGAGAGAGCGTGAGTCCGACAGAGGAGGCCTGACCAGGTGCTGCAGCCGATGGTCACCGTAGACCCCTGCGGGACAGTGACGGGAGTGGGCGGGGCTCCGGGAGCTTGGTGCTGCAGGTGGACGCAGCCGCACTCCTCCGGCGGGACGCAGCTCCCGTTGAGCTGCAGCAGGCCCTGTGAGGAAGACCATCAGGAAGACCTCCACTTTAGTCGTTGAGTCGTTCAACGAACATAATCTATATGGAAAGTCATTCGAACCACATGTGAAGATGCTGAACCAAAGCAGCACTCTCAGGCCATGCGACTGAGCCGACACCATGATAGAGCAACCAGATAGAGCATCGCGCCACCACACGGCTGAACCTCTCAGCAGGGGAACTCAAGCGAGGGGCTCGCAGGCTCAGAGGCTGACAGGCCCGACTGTACTGCTCGGTGGCACGTTGTCAAAACAGAGACGCTCTAAACGCTGACAGCTTTACATCCAGAGCGACTGCGCTGACCGAAGAACCGTGACAGGTGTCGTCGCCCTGCACACAAGCCTTGATCGTCACAAAGGGGAGTGAGCATCGCAGCAGATTGTCACTTGCTGATTCCGAGTGTGTCCAGTACAGATGCATGTAAAGAAGACAGCACTCGCCAAGGATGCATTGCGAATCAGATAAATCAACACTCCAGCAGCAACTCGAAACTCTCATCTGACAAAGCGTCACGCAAATTTCTAGTTTATGACTGAAAGCTACACTTCCTTAAACTAGGCGCCACCCACTGTGAGGCGGGAGCATGAACCACTACATCACGACGCAGTCACTTGCAACAGTTTCTCCGATTCAAACATTCAGACACATTCGCTGACATGGGCTATGTGGAGGCTCATATTATGATGTTTTTATTTATCGCCATTTAGTGCCTCAAACCTGTTCAACCGGTTTGGGTTTTGATGGTTTTTTTGAAGTGTGATTTATATTCACGGCGTTACATTTGGCTCCAAAAGTCTGATTTCTAAGCCAGCAGGTAAAATGTCTCCATTTTTCTCTCCTTCCTTCTTCTGAATTTTTTCTTCTTCAATAAATCAAAGCGATATACGATTGCACCCCGACAACTTAATCTTGTTTATGTGACATACTGGATCTTTGCAGTGTGAACCAGAGGGAGGAACTCCAGGAGGGCCTGCTTTCAGCGTCTCCTGCTCCGACTCACATGAATCTAATAAAATGTCATCATGAGGTTCAACAGGAAGCCAGAGAACAAGCCGCTCATTACGTCTGAATGTGCGGAAACGGGGGACACGCTGACGTCCCTCCGGGACCGGGACCAGGACCAGGACCAGGACCAGGACCAGGACCAGGACCAGGACCACCCAGCTCTGGTGGACACAACCTGCTTTGGTTGCTTTTTAAAGCTTGAACTACTAAAACTGTAAAAAACAGTCTTGTTGGCTGTATGACAACAAAGGACAGGTGTCTCAGACCGTACATTCGTCCATTCATGGTGCTTCCATTGTAACTGAGAATAAGGTGAAGATGTGGGAGAGGTCACCTGTGGGCAGTAGCAGCCTGCCGTGCACTCTCTGGCGCCAGGACACAGATCACCTCGGCCCTGCAGGGCGCACTGCTTCTCACAGGGAACGCCACAGGCCATGTACACGAACGGCGCTTCGCAACCTGCGAGGAGGAGAGCAAAGTCTGAGTTCGAGTCTGTGCTCATGTGTCTCACAGGAGAGCCTCGCACTGGGCGTGTCAGCCGACTCTGGACGGTGAAACAGTTGGGGAACACAGAGAAAGCCAAAGTTTGCGCACCTTCACCACACTGGCTGAGAGTGCACGCTCGGCTCTGGGTTTCCACAGGAGTGCACTGCTGCCCCCTGGTGGCTGAGGTGAGGGCCACGCGGTAGCGCTGCTGCCTCTGAGACACACAGGAGCACGGGGACCAAACGCTCCACGCGGACATGGGACAGCCTGGAGGAAAGACAGTCACTTGACATTTCGGATGCTGAGCCCAGGGGTGAAAGGAACAATCATGCGGAACATTGACCTCCAGTGAGCCTGAGGCTGCATGGTCGGCCCCGGTCGGGCTCATCAGAGGAGGGTGCTTCCCTTCATTCACCCAACGCTGGATCGCCCCCCCAACACGATCAATATATTGTTAAAGCGGGGACCGAAATTTAATGAAAAACCTAAGTGATCTGACACTAATTGAAACAAACCGTCCAATAACATCCCATAGATCCTTGAGGTCCTCATTTGGTCTCTGGAGCTAAAAGCAATTCAAGATACTAAATCTGATTTATTCATTCATGCAAACCCCAAATTAAACATTTTCCTGATACGCAGCTTGGTTGTCAACCCCGTTCGTCTAAGGTTCTTTCGCTCACACAGGGATCGTTTAACTAACGGACCACGAACAGCAGACACGGGGTGAGTGTCCCAAAGTGAAGACGTGTACTGGACTTCCTTGTCATTTGCTTCATGACAGAAACTTGCGAAGAAGACGCGAGCCATCTGAATATGTGGTTGCACTCTATTACACATCACTATTTCAGAAGCGTTTGAGTGTATTTTCAATGCAAACAGCACAGACTGGCACCGCCTCTAGTCACAGCGTGCAACGCTGGGTGTACCTGAGCAGGGCCGTTTATAGCACAGCTGGGTCTCCTCGCTGCTCCTCTCGGCCTCGACCTCGGGGGGGCACGCCGCGTCTCCCGCCGTCTCGCACGAGCACGCTCGCCGCCGCGACACGGATCCTGCGCCGCAGCTCTGGGAACACGGGGACCATGGCGACCAGGGGCAAAGGTCGTCTGCAGACAAGTAGGTCAGTGAGTAAAGAGCAAGAGAGGGCTTTTTTCCTCCAGCGAGCTGCTTCACTGTCAGTCGCTTCTTGTACGGAAAGATGAGTGGAAGTGTTGTGCGCTGCCATCGTGTGATGGATGAGCGCATGGATGAATACAGTGGCGGAGTCAGAGGGGCGTACAAACCGAGGCAGGGCGGCATCTGACAGCCTTGGGTTTCCCTGTCCGACTCGCTGCAGTGAGACCCGTTATTGCGAGGTGGGGGGTTGATGCAGGCCCGGGTTCGGACGTGGGCGCCGCGTCCGCAGGTCACCGAGCAATCCGACCACACCGACCAGGGGGTCCAACCGCCGTCCACTGAGAGGAAAACGAAAGGAAAGAGGTCAGCTGACATGGTTCATCGTGGGTGTTTCATCACAGCTTCGATCTCCTGCATGGAGCTGCTGAGACCAGAGGGGTCTCAGCCGCCGTTCCTCACCTCTGCAGTCGATGTCCTGGCAGTAATCTCCTTCCGGAGTGCACGTGCTGGCACACAGAGTGAAGCAGAGCGTGTTGGGGACACATCAGTCAGACGCCCGCACCCCACACCACGCCACCCCACCCCCATCCCCTCCGCGTTCGTCTCCACCCGCCTCACCATTGTTTGCACTCGCCCTGCAGCCATGTGTCGCCCACGCTAAACTCCTGGTCGTCATGGAGACACAGAGGCGGGCACGGGCCCGGGTCGCAGTCCCTGTGCTGGACTTCCTCAAAGTTGCACTCGGTCCCTTCGGTGTCCGGGATCAGAGACCTGGCAACCCAAAAGAAAGCAACCGCAGCGACCTTCAAAATAAAAGCAGTGGGAAGTTTAAACCCAAGAGACGGTGTTAGGGTTCCTATTCGTAAAGACCTGAAATGATATAAATGACCCTGACTTCCAACCTGAAGCATTTCAACGATACTCTGTTTACTTTGGTTTCCAGGGAATAAGTTCCTGGGACATTTTTGGCGACTCTCCGGCATGATTGATGAGCTATGACTCAGAGCAAAAAGTTTCCCGGGTCTGGAAGTCGCCTCTGAAATGTTAAGCAGCGTGAAAATCTCATTATGTAGTACAAATGTCGAGATCTGTAGTCATTACCCGGGGTGTAGAGGGGAGGCGATCAGTGCCACATTCATCCTGCAGCATGACAATGCCCCCAGATGTACAGCCACAATAACAGAGAACTATATCATGCAGCAGGCAGAAGCAAGAAGTCGCGACACACAAAGAATCGTGGATGAAGCATTATGCGCGGCGGCGTCTTCGGAGGAAACTCACATTGTTAGGAGAGATCTAGCAATGGTGCCACAGTTCATTGTAGAAGTGGAACTTTTCAGTTCAACAAATCAATCAGCACTGCAAGGGCTCCTCATTTCTCCCGAGTTATCAAAGAATAGAGGTGGCGAGCCAAGTGCGCGGACGGCGGGCAGGGAAGCCGCTCTTCAGCAGCCGCTCGCTCCCTTCACTTTGCGTGTTTTTTCTCTCCCTGACCTGTATCTTGTCCTCTGGCCGCGGCCGCAGGACACGCTGCACTGCGCCCAGCTGGACCAGGAGCTCCACAGGCAGGTCGCCTGGCAGCTGTGGTTGGTGCAGAGCAGCTGTCCGTCGGAGCAGCTGCAGTCGTTGCAGTCCGCCCGGTGCGAGCTGCCGGCCGCCCAGACGTGTCCGAGGGAGTCCACGCAGTCGCACTGCCACAAGTGCACGCACGCCCCGTCCTGCTTCAGCTGACCTGGACACACACACACACACACACACACACACACACACACACACACACACACACACACACACACACACACACACA
>JASSRZ010000564.1:0-12652 GCA_032164315.1 Malacoctenus gilli
ATCAATTACAAGTCAAGTTATTTCTTTTTGTTCCTTCAACTTGGATAAGTGACAAGACTTTTGTCAGGGACTGTAATTCCTCCACATCTCACGGGCCAGAAATGCATCCTCCAGTTGGTTGCGATCAACCCACAGGCTGCAAGTTTAACACCGTTCACCTTCTTCCCCGACTGAAGCAACATGGAACCTTATCCGCAGCACTGAAGGGGTGAACGAAGATTATTTTTTTTCATGTGAAACATGTGCATAGCAGCCCTTATGTGTGTATCTGTGTGTGACACTTAGATAAGCACATGCTCCGGTCTTTAGCGGCCAAACAGTGTCACCTCTCCGTGCGGCTCATGAAATAGGCATGTGGAGTTAAGGTTGTTCACTGTCGACCTCCTGCAGGCTGAGACGAGGCGGAAATTATTCGATACCCCCCCCAGACCCTCCAACTGTCCTAAACGCAGTTTATGTTCCGCATGCTTCTCCCTGAGAGTCAGCGTTTCTTATTTCACGCTGCCGGAACAGACACACGCCGCACAGAGATCGGAGACAGAACACAGCCCTGATTGACGGCTCCAAATGAGAAGGCACTCGTGGCTCCGAGAGTTCTCGGGGAGTTCTCCAGGCGGGATCGTGGCAGCTCAGAGGGATGTGGTTCACAGAGTAGCCAGTAAACATGTGTCTGTGATGGACTTCCTGCATTATTTAACGGTGGATTAAAATAAAACAATGGTGATGGTGTGGATGGAGGACAAGGTATGCCAAATGTTGACAATAAGGTTCGAAGTGCGCTGGCCTCTTTGGGGGGTTGCTGTCTGGTGTGCTCCTTCTTTGCCCGTTGGGGCTGAAAGTACCCTTGAGGAAAAAAGTACCAATAGCCAGTTAACTGACAGCCATTGCTTTGTCCAGCGTCACCTCTGGTGTGGACTTAGAAGTGGATGAAGGTGGCATGCCATGGTGGGATTTTCATCCGAGCATGTAGCTGAAAATTCTTCTTCAAACATTTCGCAAATGTCTGTTCATTGAGCTCCTGTTTAGTTGGTGTCAAAGCATTTGATTTACTGCTAATCTTAATTGGAAAGGTCCTCACTGTTGTAGACGTTTGAGATTAATCTAAATCTACTATTTTTGAACAGACTTAAGTCCTCTGACTGGCCTGATTGGACAACGCTTCTCAAACCAAAAATCTATATTTGTATCCATTTCTTTTACTGAAGTAAAAGAAGCAACCTTGGTGGTAGGTAAAATAAGCTGCATGTGTGCTGTTTTAGTTCTCATGGTACTCACCTTTGGACCAAGATTGTTTCAGTGTCCTATTGCTGAAGTGTGTGCATGTGGCAGCCAGGTTTGAGTCACTTTGCTACTACGATTCCATGTACATTCGAGAGGTATGGACATAACAAGGACGGCAAGCCATCTGAGTCGTCACTAACTGAAAGTCGTCACAATTGACGACCACAAACGAAATTGGTGGCGTCCTGGCAGGTCTGCTGTGATCAGGCTCGACACTGCTGGAAGCTTCAGAGATGGAGCGCTTCCCTTGGTTTTTGCACAGAATCGTGAAGTAATTCATTCTTACAGCTCCTCTATTTATATGGCTGTAGATCCTCTCATGCTGGCTAATTGGATAAATAAATAATGTAACTGTGCCTCATGAGTACTTTTTTTTCTGTATGACTGGAAGACATCATGTCACGGTGTACGACTTGACTGTTAAGCCTATTAGAGATAATCTGGGAGTGTGCTGAACACGACTTTCATATTAATTCTTTTTATTTAGTGCTCACGGTTGGTTACATTTTAAAGTATTTGTGGCAGAAACAGTGCAGAAAAACAAAAAACCCTCAAGTGGAAAGAATGATATGTTTTGCATTTGTTATTGTTATATTATAGACTTGTTTTTCTATTGCCTTAAACTGTTGGGTTTTTTTTGTGAACAATGAACGCTGACTTTATTATTTCAGTTTTCTATGCCAGGGGTGTAAAACGTGTGACTGTAGTGACGACCCATCAAAGTATGGGAAGGATAAAAGCAGCATTAGCAAAAATATAAATATAATATACAATATATTTAAATGGCATAAATTTTGAAAATGCAGTAACTGCTGTACCTGTTCTGTCCACCAGGGTCGATGCCAATTTAGTGACTGGCAACATGATGTCAAGCAACTACAAGCAGGCTATGGAATGGCTAGAGAAATAGCATAAGCATCAATGCAATACGACGATGTAAGTTGGCTAAACATGCTGAAAGCCTTAGAAATAGGATGTATACATTCATGTATATACATTGATGGGAAGTTTTTACATTTGGGATTAAATATGAAAAAAGAGACAGAATTTAGCTGTGTTTTCTCACTGAAACTGAGGTAAAAACTCAGAATTGTTTGTGTTCACAGGTTATACTGTCAACAATGTACAAGCCTGGCCCAGCTGAGGTCGAATTAGTTGCGCGTCGCCCCGGAAATAAAAGGAGTTTGACAGCTGAGCTGTATCCTGTGAACCCCTCCCACCCCAACGCCCCACTGTACATCATGTGGTGGACTCTGCATGGGTGTTTCATTACGCGATGGCAAGAAGCCTGCTGCTCGGTCCTTCACCTCCCATCAGACAGTTACTTCTTTATGAATATTTGATGAAGGCAAATAATAAATCACCTGTGCCCCAGTGTTTACCATGGACAGTATAGCTTTTGTGCGGTTTGTGTATGTGCGTCTGTGTGTGTGTGTGTGTGTGTGTGTGTGTGTGTGTGTGTGTGTGTGTGTGTGTGTGTGTGTGTGTGTGAGATTACTCTGTCTAAACATTATGGGCTCCCTCCACTGTCAAGGCCATTCCATTTGACCTTCACAGCCCCCTCCTGGCAGCTGTAACTGATGGCACTAGCAGACTTAATGGCCATTGAAGTCTACTGGACCAACAGTACATAAATCAAAGTTTTCGGCTCGGTGACAAAAAAAAAAAGAGGTCCCAGACCAGGGCAGTGATCGGCCGTGTAAATCAAGCGTACAACAAACAAAAAAAAGGCAGCTTCTCCGCCGACCGCAAAAGTCAAAGTGAAGCTAACTGATGTGGATTCAGACTATTTTACCAGTTTCTGTCAAGCTTTTTCTGTCTCTCTGTGGTGCTGACCACAGTTTTGAGAGAAACCAGGAAAAGAACCATGAGAAGTGTTTTTTTCTACATATATACTTTATGTCAGTATCAATATATACACGTATGGTATTCTAAACTTGCTGAAATATTGTGTTTTCTAGCTAGATATCGTGAGGAATACATTCAAGAAAAGCATCTTTGGAGGATTTCAATACCGAGATCACAAAATTGATGAATACAAAGAAATATATAAATTTTCAGATGCTATTCTTTTTCTGATTCCTACCTTTGCTACTCTCCAGTACATATTTGAGCACACTTTTGATACGTTTTTCCTCTTTTTCTATCCTCTCATTGTAGTGAAGGTCACTGCTCCTTGTGTGTGGAGTTAAGGCTGATTATGAATAGAGTAGGTTTAATGCAGCAAAGCCAACCATAAATAAACTAAACTTGGTCCCCGATGATCTGCTGTCACTCTCACGGTGATCGTTGGTGTCTCGTCCTGCAAGCACACGACCACGTTTTCCATCGTTCTACAGGTTGTGCGTCACATGTGATGAACAAGGCTTTGGAATCAACCCTGCTGTTTCTGTCATTTTTGACTCTCAAGCCATTTTTCAGTTCTCGCATCTGTTCACCCCAATTGCTATAGCAACAATTTTTCTGCAGGCTGTTGGCTGGCCTATCTGCTTTCCATTTCGTACCTGTCCAAAGAGAAAGTTCTGAGGCAAGAGGGTGCATTCACACCAAAGATGTGGAGACAGATAGAAATGGGCGAAGTTTTCTTTCCTTGAATTGCCCACTTCAACTGTATTGTTGTGATAACCCCCTTCTGAACACTCGTGTGGACCTGGCATGGAAAATAATGAGATTATTCAGCAGAGCAAAGAGAGGAAGTGATGAGCCATCCATTGTTTGGTGTTCTGTGTAACCATGGCAGCACGTCGTAGCCTCCTGGTTCCCTTGACATCTATATTTGGTCATGGCCTTTTTTTGTTGTTGTTTTTGTCTTGCCTTCGCTTTTTATTTTCTCAACTGACTGGTGAGTGAAAAGTAAGAAAAAAAGGAAAGTGTGAAATTTTACGCCACTCTTCGCCAAATTCATCCAAGTGTTTGGACAATCCAGGTTTGAAAAGCACACAAAAACATACACACGCACATACACACACTCTTCAAACCAGATCTGTCCGTAATACTGGAGCCCAACAGTCTGACATTTAAATGGCACGTTGCTGAGGCAGTCAGACTGGCACACTCAAAATGTCATTAAAGATTTCCACCCCCCCCTTCATTTCTTGTATTGTTGCACATCTTTTATCAGCTTGTATCTATTTTGTTGCTACGATACATGTCAGGAGGGCTTATAAAAAAAACCTCTACACCTAATAATGTGCTCTCACAACATCCACTAACATTGTAAGTGTGTTTTTTTGTTGTTTTTTTTTACCTCGGGGCCCAAGTTTTCCAGCACAAAGCGGTCCAGGGCCCATTCAGAACCATTCGATAGCATTAGTCCACATTGCACATATTGGGATCCAGCTCTGCCCCATTCCCCCATTCACGAACCCATACTGAAGGGAGTCAGAGTTGTACTTGCGCAAAAGTGTTGCCATCTAGGAGGACGGTTTGTCACTTTCATTTTAGCATTTTGAGAACTTGTCCATACTTTGTTCTCACTGCTAAGCATTAGCTAACAATGGACACCGTGGTCTTCTGCTTCCTTATTCAGGCTGGTTAAACAACTGTCGGACGACAGCTGTATCATACCTGAGCTTTTCATGGAGACTGGTCATTCCTTTTGTTTTCAATTCATATTTGATTAAGACCCGCAGGTGCAAGACTTCAAGTTTTTTTGCGTTCCCGTGGTTAAGAATCAAGAACTTATTCAATGAGTTACTTCAGTCTGTTTCTGTATACTTGGCTTGACACCCATTGTAACACGCACAAGACACAGATCAGTTTTGACCTGAGAGGTTGGCGTGCTCCAGCGTTGTTTCTGATACTGGATTGCTGTCAAGTCAGGAAAAAAAAGAAGTCAGATCAAGTTGTCTCCAGTATTTATCCTGAGTGATAGGAATTTGCCAGTAGATTGGGCTGGAACCAGAAGCACTTGACCCATTCAGAGTCTGGTGGGGGCTTTTTCTTCCCCTTTTCTTTTGGATAGAAACCTTGATAATACCCGCAAAAATATATATCCATCAAGACACAGCAAACTCATAGATGAGGACATTCAACGCAACGACGTGGAAACCCAACAACAGGCTTACAAAACAAGTTAAATGGGAAAAACACTTTCGCTTGCGCCCAAACACGTGCGCATATGTGCTTTTTGGAACTTATAATGAGTCTTTAATAAAAACCATGAACTGTGGCAGAGGCACACCCACACAAATCCTCCAATTAGTAACCTGGGGAACTGATCGCCAGCTGATAAACGAAGTGAATAACTGGAGGGTATTAGACAGGCACACTCTTGGTTTTGTTTAAGGAGCTCATTACCCCCATCCATCTCAGTCAGTGTACATACAACACCTCAAAACAGCCCATCCGGGCATCTCACGGCTGCTTTCTCCCACTCGATGAGGCCCGGCCTGATCACGGAGGGTCCCTGTCACATGGTTGGCATCACGAGCATTAGCTGGTAGCATTAGTTCGGAGACAGCTGTCGCGATATGTTGCAAATGTGTGGTGGGAAGGAGGTTTGCATTGTGGATTCTGGATTAAAGACTAAAACTAGACCAGATTTTGTTGGTCGACAGACAGAGACCATCCTTGCAACTGCAGCACTTTGCTTAATAAGTAAATAAAGCCAAAAGCTTATCATTTGAGTTCTATCATTTCCCTGTTTGGATATTGTTTTGCTTGACATCTCTGTCATCTCAATTGGTTTGAAGGCAGTTTGGGTTGTTGGGCTTCTCTCCCCTCATGCCTCGTGTTCTTTCTAGGTATCGGCGGTGAACAGGATGAATAGATTGCTTGTATTGCACAAGTCCGAAATGGTCCTAACTCACCAAGCACAATGAAAAGTATTGCAGCCTCTCACTGTTCTATCATCACCATCACAACTCAGCTTTATTGTATCATTCAGCCTCTTTTTGTCTCTCTCTCTCTGTCCCAGATTGGCCTTTCAACCCACTCGCTGCCAAATCTCTCTGTCTATTTCCCGCCCCTCTGTTTTCTTCTTCATCCTCCCTCTTTTTGGCACCTTTATGACTCCCGTTCTTCTCCCCGGGATGTTTAGTGGCCTGTTCGCGCTCACCAGCTGCCCGGCACAAAACTCTCCGTGTGAGAAGCTGGCTGAATTCATCCGGGCGCTTGTTGGACACAAGCCAGAGCCTCGGCCGCTTCATCGGACTGTCACTCACGATGTCCCTTCCCGTTCTCGTCCTTCCCTCTGATCTTGGCTTCTTCCTCGCCAGCTCACTCGTAGCATGCTGAGAGAGGAGTTTTGGATGAGGGAGGACATTGGGGCACATAATCATCATGAACTCAACCGGGGGCGGGACCATTAAAAAAATCATCAGTACATTTCTAACTAAACTATCAAACGCTGTTGCTGGTTGAGCGACTAAGTCATGCTGAAACAGCGACAATCAGGCATCCGTCGTGCGCTTTCAAAGTGGCAGCAGGAAGTCACACTGTCTCTTTAAAGGAAACTGAGAGGAATTATTGAACAACCGATGGTTTCTTTTTTACTCCCAATCAATTGACTTGTAAATGAACATGATTGATCCGTGTTGAAAAAAAAGGCAAAGGTGAACTTTTTTGTGTGTCGGATGCTGTAAATAAAGAACCGAAGCGTATCTCTTCATTTTGCACTCTTACGTTGACCATGCCCCGTAATGTGCTCATCGCTGTGTTGCTTGGAGACATTCACTGAGCTTCCAATGTAGTGAATGATGCGCTCAATAAGTCAGACGACAACTTAGTAGCAAATGGAGGCAAAACTTTATGATCAGGGTAGTTTGTGTTTCAAAGAGGAATTGGCTGACTGCTGCTCAGATCGCCTGCCAACATGCAGGCAGCAGGGGCACCACAGCTTGTCAGTTTATAACAGTAACAACAAAATGTTAAATTTTTTGTTACTGTTGGTGCATGATGCACTCCAAGGTAAAGTTTGCTGGTACATGACAGAAAAGAGTAGTGGCACCCAAAATATCTGAAGCTGTGAGGTATAAGAAGCTGTTTTGTAATGAGAAATGACCATGAAAAAATTATGCAATTGAGAATTTACTCTTGAAATAAGAGAATTAGACCTTGAAATAAGCAGGAAGATGCTCACATTTTAGATGTGTTTATCTCATTTCAAATGTGTTCAGATATTTTTGCTTTAAGATGAGTGAAATGTACTTGGTAAGATTTAGGTTTTAAGTTGCTGGTGAATAGATGGTGACGACTTCAGCAATTCTCCAAGCAGCTATTGAATTGGTCAACATCACTCTGAAAACCCAAGCTGAGTTCTGAGCTACTTGTGGTGTCTGAACAACAGGCAAATATAGCCCACAGGACTCTAACTTCTCCATTGTCGTGACCCTGCCGTCACCCACAGTCAGCAAGGAGATACCTGCAAAAGGGACAAAAGGAGATCTTGGGTTTTTGGAGGGGCGACCCCTCCCTCCACCCACGGAACCACGGCTGCTCGCAACATGGTGGCGGATCAACACAAACACTGATACCTACGAACAGCCCTCCCGACTTCTCCTTCAAGCCCTATCTGATGACTTTAGCTCCCCAAAGGCTGATTTTGCTGACACAATTTAAACTACATAACATTATCCCTAATAAATATATTAGTGTTAAAAGTGATAGATCAGTGGTCCAAGAGGGAGAAAAACCAACACCTCATACATTTGAATCTGTTTTTCAGTCTCATTTCTTTGCAGGTCCCCAAATCAAGAGTGTTGAGTCCTTTTGTTTCGGATTCCTTTACACCCACCAGGAGGATACACCCATGTTCTCATAGCCTTCGGCAAAGACTCTCCATCAACTTTGGTAGCGACTGTAGGTGAGTTAATTTTGCATGGACAGATGAACAATTTTGTGATGATGTGCCCCGAGGCTGTCGGTCCCACTGCCAGGTTTGCTGAGGCATCAGAGAGGTGCGGATGGGCAGATTTTCCAGGTCAGGGTTCCCAGAGGTAATGTTTTAGGGGGGGAGGGTGGGGTGGGACCCTCCACTCTGACATTTTTGTGTATTTGCCTACAGAGAGTAAAGTGGGAATGTAGTAAAAAAAAAAAAAAAGGTAATTGGCACTTTGGAAAAAAAAGTGGCTGGGGAGAGTTGATTGAATAACCGGCTCGTTTCCGGTGGGACATCGTTGGGACCACCAAACATTCGCTGGGCCTGACACAGCACTCACCCGACAGGAAAATGTGCTGCTTTCAGACCCCCCTGGCGACCTTCCGTGCCTCATCCAGCGCGAGCACGACTCAATGTAGCACCCTCTGCTCCAACAGCTCTCACCCCACCCCCCCAGTGTGAGCCCACAGCCGGCCACACATTAACTACACACCTCCATCCACCCCCACCCCCCCCCACTTCGTGTTGGCTGTGTGCCCTCAGCACCTCAGTAGATGCCACATTGTCCTAAGGCTTTTTTATGACTCTAGTTCTGCAAGAACACACAGAACACATAAAGTTGCTGAATACAGCCGAGAATGTCACAATAATAAACAAAAGCTTGGGGCTCTGATTGCAGCAGGTCAACGGGAAAGTGAGACTGTGTCTTCAGACAAATATATGCTTTTCCTAGACAGTGTATTTCTTTCCTGACAATAAAAAAGTTGAGCTTATGTCGATAACGTTGAGTTGCTACCAGTGGTACTGATGAACTTCAGTGGAATACTAATTCCTTCTTTCAAGTATGTTGAACACACAACAGCTCACCAACCTGCTCTTTCGTCTCATTTGAAGTAAAACTAACCGTCCCTCTGGCACAGCAAAGTGGTCTCGTCTGTTTGATGTCATTTGTGGGCAGTGCTTCAACACTTTTGGGGCTCTGATGAGGAGGAGCTTCTTCCCTCCGGTTGTCCACCTGCTGAACTTGGAACAATCGAACAAACCTTTTTGTTCCATTTTGTTCTTCTTGCACTATTCTACGGTATTCATTCTTGCAATGGAATCTTGAATCTTGATGTCCAACGTCCCCTCAGCTGTAATACATCTCTTGATTCAGTGTGGCTGCAACCAACTCAGGTGTGTCTTTTTGACCTTTTTTTTGCTACTCCTGCTCTTCACCACCAACTCTACCTTATCATGTTTTCAGTCTGCTCTGCATCAGCACAGAACCCTTGTTTAAATTCTCCCGTTTGTCGCTATTATACTGAGTTAACCACCTAAATAACTAGAGTGCAATGTGTTTGCTTGCAGATACAGTTTAGCACACATCATTCTGGTTCCCGGTTAATCTGGCTCTAAAACATGTCTTTAGATTTAAAAAATTACAGTTGTGACAAACAGGCTTCCGACACAGCTAATGACTGCTGTCAATTTTTTTTGCACATTTTAGAAATTGAAGTTGATGGAATGGCACAAATTGAAGTTTTCCAGCCTGAAATTTTGGTCAGCATGCCTTGTCAAGAACTTTTGCGCTAACTTGCAGTTACTTTTTCTTTGGGTACAGCAAATTGAGAAAAAAAGGAGTACGCGTTCAAACTCCTTTCACTGATCAGTGCTGTCACCTTAGTTGACCAAAACTGAAAGCTTCATCGTTCTGCTGCCGCTCCGGATGTCTCTTTTAGAAATCATACAATATTCATTCCCCTTATTATTTCCACTAGCTGCCTCTCTGCTGACTTTCCCTTAATCACTGTTAAGCTACATCAAGCTAATTAGACAAAATGTTTTTTCTCCATTCCCCCCCCCCCCCCTCATTCAAAGTCAAAAGGAAAAAATGTTCTGCCCACTGAGCTGAAGACGTTTTACAGAAGAAAACACTCTGCTGAAGGAGTCACAGGCAGTCCTGCATGAAATTTACAGAGAGACAGGTTGGGGGGGGGTTACTGAACGGCAGCACACCTTTATTAGTCAGACTGTCAGCCTGAGTTGGAGTGTTGCCACAATGTTGTAGCCCAACCCTCGAAGCAGGTTTACCCTGGAACAGGGGGTTAAACGCGAGGGTCAAAGGTGGTCACCCAAAGGGTCCACTCCAGATAACATAACAAGTTGTGAAGCGTTTAAAAGTAATGGAATTTTTTCATCAGCTCACTGTTGTGACTTTTTGTCTGGAAACTGACCATCAGTGGGCAGTATAGCTTGTAGTAAGGCACTGACGAAAGCAAGCTACCTCATTGCTGATGAAATTCCAATAGGAACAAAACCAAATTCTGAAGTAGAGTAGATAATAAACAAGCTACTGATTTTTTTTTGAGAGCAAATCACAGTTTCTGCGAAATTCAGTCAGTTCAATGTGAAAATTTAGATTTTCAACAAAATGTGTACAAAATGACACCATTTTCCAACTCTGGAGCAACTGACAGAAAAGTGGTCTACTTTGAAATTATTGAAAATGGGTTTCACACACTTGGAGTAAAAACTGAATGAGAGCATGAGACAAAAGAGGACAGTTTGACTGAGATATACTAAGCTGTGCAACCAATGTAAAAAACTGTTTTGTTGGAAGACTTAATAGCAATCACAAAGAAACCCACCATCTCATCGCTGCTGAAAGGGATTGAAAAAACACAAACAATGTTAATCACTGAAAGCATAAAGCAATTGAAAAAGCACAGCTCATGTACACATTCACATACATGCAGTTACTTTAACTGGTAAAATGCTCTTGAAGGCTATATAAAACTCATGACTTTAAAAAACAAGAGCTTTACACAAAAAATACAGCGGCGCCCCTGACTGAGTCTCAGAGTGACAGCATGCGACAACTCAACTCACAAACCGTGTCAATTCACAGCTCTGGTAATGTTCAAGGACCCCCTCCATCGAGTCGAAACCCCCCTCCATAATGCTCACATCAACCTTGCCTCTCACAGGAACATCTCAACGACTTTCACTTCCCAAAAAAAAGAGCTCTTGCTGCATAATGTCTCCATTACAGGTAGATGTGAGAAGTGACGGCAGGCCCGCGCACCCTTCACTGGAGTGATAATCTGGAGCGATTGTTGGACTGAGGGGCCCGCCGAGTGATATGTCTGCCAAAAAATGAAATAAATAAAAACGATCCATGAATGACAAGAGCTTGTCAAGGGGAAGTTAACACTCAGGGCCCTGTTGCGATAGCGAGAGCGGTGCTATGAATGACTGGCAGTGCCGTCATCGCCTGCTGGTTTAAGGCTCATTCTGAGTGCAGGCTTTAAAAAATGGGGGAATTCAGGAGATGGCTGATTACTTTCTTCAGACGAGCTCTGAACACTCATGGCTACGTTCGAGGCTGTTTGATGCTCCTCCTTTTTTTTTCTTCCAGAAAAAGGCTCATTAGGCCCATTTGGTCACTGGTAGGGGATTTTTTCATGACAGCATTTTTATTCTAACACTCTGTTTTCTGTTGTATTTATGTATAAATGTCAGTTAGCGTTCGACTCAACCAATGGGAGAGGACCATTGGTAAAAATTCAAATAAAACTAACACAAAATGTACAAAACTGCACAGTGACATAGTTGGAATAGGCCTAAAAAGAAGTATATGTTTAGACAGGCTCAGCAGGATCAGGACCCCTCACCTCTCATGAAGCCTTTAATATCACTGACTTCTGACCTCTAATACCTGCACACCTCGAGTGCTTCATTATAGTTCTCTTCCCACCCCCCCCCACCCCATTCCCTTGCACTGCCACTCCTTAATGGACTCGGGGTAAACATGCGATCCTTTTAACACCGACATGCGATGTTTGCAACTTGGAGGGTACTGACACCCGGGACGCCCACCTCTTCTCAGCTGTTAATCCCAGCACCCAACTATCGGCAGTTTATTTCTGTAGACAACCCCCCGTCCCACCCCTCACCCCCTCCATTGACCGTTGGGACCCTATTAACACTGAGAGCAAGCTGGTAAACAAACACGCAGCTACTAGTATACGTGTATGTAGTACGATGCATGTATTTTTATCAGTCTTTGCCCAGGGTATGCAGAGCATCAGGACATGATTTGGGGTTGCCAACATACGAGTGCACAAACAAGTAAACAAACACAAACAAAACACACACACGGGCATGTGCAAACAAGTTAGCCATACATAGAGCTACACTGTTTATATAAAAGTCTGTAATCAACCATGTACTGTAGAAGGTGTGGATGTAAAGACATGCACATGATAGTTGGAGTTACATGAACACACAGTATGTTGCAATATTGAAGGACATCAGTTTATGCAAGGGTCTGTTTGGAAAGTACACACACACATGCACACACAGCCACAGGCACACAGACACAGACACACACACAGACACACACACAATTAAAATGATTAACACCATAGCCTTGAGCTTACTGAGGTGCATCCATGAAAGAACAGATGAAAGGATGCTTTCATTTAGCATGCACACACACACACACACACACACACACACACACACACACACACACACACACACACAAACACACACACACACGCACAC
>JASSRZ010000565.1:0-12651 GCA_032164315.1 Malacoctenus gilli
CGTGCGTGCGTGCGTGCGTGCGTGCGTGCGTGCGTGCGTGCGTGCGTGCGTGCGTGCGTGCGTGCGTGCGTGTGTCTTAGAATCTCCCCCAGCACTCTTGGTACGAACTCTTAGGACAGATACAGTCAAGTCCACATGTTACTCCCTGAGCTGACAGCTGGGGCAATGCGACCAAGTTCACCTCATTGGCATGTAGGAAAAAAAACGGATGAGGGTGGAAAGTCCTCTCACAACTCCTCCACTGACTTCACTTCCTGGCCAATCATTGGCCAACAGTCTGTTGATGACAGACTGAGCTCGCTAATGAAACCTGGCCGAGTAGGTCCTGAAAAAAGTACCTGGTAGAGTAGACACGAGGGAAAAAAGTAATATCAATTGCCTATAGATGGTTTGTGTGTGTGTGTGTGTGTGTGTGTGTGTGTGTGTGTGTGTGTGTGTGTGTGTGTGTGCGCGCGCACCCTATGCTTCTATGCAGGGACAGCAGACAGTGGGACTGTAGAAGCTGTACAATCTGAGTTCACACTACCTTACATTTCCATGAATTATTAACAATTGGCATTCTGTGCAAACTCTGTGGGCCTATGCGGTTCTTTTACATGAGTGCTTACAGGATAAAAATAAGCACACACATGCACACACAGAGACGCTGTGATATGGGAAGTCACTGCAGTAGCTCATCACCATTGCCCTGTCTTGTCCTTCCCTTCCTTCTTTTGTTCCTATTGATGCTGACGGTTGAATATTGAATCAGTAGCCATCACTGAGCAATGTTGATCTTCCCAAAGTTATTGGGCCAATTTCAAGGCCTAATCTGGAGTCAACAAACAGGGACAGCCTAGCTAAAATAAGTGACCGCCCTGACCAATGGATGTGGATGCCACACCGGACGAATGAGCGATGAAGTGACCGGCGGGTATAGATGACCTTGTTAGGCCGAATCGAGCCATGCAGAGGCACGTGTTCCGCCTCATGGCTGAGATGATTCGGTTTGCTGAGGAAGTCACGGTCAGAGCAGTGTTATAAAAAAAAAAAGTGGTCTGCTTTCACAGTGTGAGCGTTGGAGAACATTAAGCGGTCGGTAAACGAACCAGCAGTAATCAGAATACCTTACAGGCTGACATGCAGCAGCCAACTGTGAGACCCACTGTGGCGAGCTCAGTCGGGAACTTCTTTCTTTATCATTCTGCATAAAGTAGTCCACGGTGGTGGAGTGAGAGGTGCCAGTGGAGCTGCAGGACTTGGTTCAAGTCTCTCAGCCTGTACTTTTACCACAACAGGGCGAGAGCAGGACGAACTTTAAAGGGCTCCATACTCGACATACACTATTTTGAGCATCCCAACATCAAGTAATCGGTCAGTTAGAGAGTTATTGTTGACCTGCTTCTGGTGGATGTTTCACTGAATACATTGTTGCTACTTTCTGTTGTCATGTAACTCAAGGACAGTCTTTTCTCTAAAGGTGGTGGTGGTGGTGGCGGTGTGGTCTTCAATGCTTTTTAGCCCAAGGACCATCAAACTTGATGCAAAGACTCTCAACTGCTTTTGTTGTGTTTTATTAAAACAGGGCTTAGTACATTGTGTAAATGTACTTTGTGTATCACCGCTCCCATTAAAATAATAACCAACTTCATGTTGTCACGTTTCCACGTAAACAATGACTCTCGATTCGGGCAGCCTTGGTACTGCCACTTAAAAACTACCAAAAGCTGAAACCACGGCTCTCAACAAACATGTTGGCGACTGAAACTGAGGTCATTAACGACGCTGTTTGTCAGCTGCATGATGATCAAGTATCGCTGTAAGAAAACATCGTTAAAAGAAACAAAATTCAATGTTTATTTTTGACTGCAAAAAACATTGGTAGGATTCCATTAAAACTAATGACACAAAAAGGATTAAACAAAACAATTTTTCAACATATATTTTTCTAATTGTTTTTTTTCTGAGTGTACATGAATGGGGGACTCAGTATTAAACCTGTGGTTTTCATTCAAAGTTTTATACAAAGTTTCAATTAGCAAGATTTAAAAGTTGTATTTTTTTTTCTAAAAGTTTTAAGAGTCTCTTTTCTGCAGCTCATCAAAGCAATGAAGGTTGTTTTTTTTTGTATTTTTTAGCAGTTGCCACTGAGATGTTTGAAGCGTGCGAGCTTAGATTAATTTTCTGATGGGTTTCCACAGGCCGCAAAATCTGCAGTTTTACCGCCTGACTGGGAATTAACGGTAATAAGAGTTCAGTGCTGGGAAACCACAAGGGGAGCAGAGTCCGAGCAGGAGAGCAGCCACTGCTGTGAGGACCGATGACGGGTCCAAGAAGGCATTATTAAACAGTTCTAATTCAGTGCTCAAGACCAGTATTTGCTTTGTTTTTTCAGCGATTCTAAGTGAAACATAGAGGATTATTTTTCTTTCTGCATTTCGGTTAAAAATACAATATTTTGCTTTTCATCATAAGATTGAAACTGGACCGTTGTGCCTTTGTTTTTCCACCCACTGACTTTTTTAGATGTCACTTTGTGTTGAACCACCCACAGGGAGTTGCGGTAGTTGGTCTGATTTTTCTAGTGCACTTTGTTTTCACGCTGATGCATTTGGACCCCCAAAAAAACCATTTGGTTTGACCTGAATGCAGCAGGCGTGAAAGCATCCGGGAACAGTGACTAAACATGAGGTGATAACCAAAATAAAAAAACAGAACTGAAAAACTAAAAATAGAAATCGAAAATTTTTGTGTTGGTGTATATTCAAGTCCGGGTCACATTTCATGTACCTTGCTCCAACCTCATTTTCATTGCTGCTTGTAATGCTTCTTGGAGAAGATAATGAGTGTTAAATGTCATATGCACACACACACACACACACACACACACACACACACACACACACACACACACCCACAGCAATCACCATTCGCCAGTGCGATTAGCACATAAAGCATGACACATACATGATTAGCATTGTTGGCGTGTGGGAAGTTAAATGTTTGTCAGTTTATACAACTGCTTTGTTACTGTACACCACGAAGCTCTGGAGGATGCTACACACAGGGGAAGAAAAGCTGAGTTTCAAAAGGTTGCGATCACAGCTTGACGCTCCAGTTCTTGCACCGTGCGTCGGCATCGACCAGCTCATGGTGAGATCCAGAACTGGTAGCTGGTCCGCGGGGCAGCGACAGAGTGACAGCGAGCTCCTCTAATCCCCCCCCTGCTCTAATCCAGCGACCGGGCTGCTTTGAGCAGGGGCGCGGCCGCCCGCCAGAACACCTGAATCAGCAGGCGCGCCGGCCAAACGGCTGCCCGCGGTGCACAATGGGAGGAACATCCTGGTATTATAATGTGGGAATAAAAAGAGAGAAAGTGGCCCCAGGAATGTGCGGACACGCGCTTTGTTCAGCAGGCGGCCTGGCGGGCCATCACAGTTACCATTCGTGAAAGGTTTAGTGGTCTCTGTGACGTTCTCTGCGGGATTCCTTCTGTGCTGCCGCAATACGGGGGGCATAAATGTTTATGTCCAGTTTTTATGGAACAGCATAAAGGTAAACAAAGGCAATCAACATTTTTATGAGCTTAGGCAAGCTTCTATATATAAATAGAAATAGAAGCTTCCCCCCTCCTTTTCAATTTTCACATGCCACCACCACATACATGATAGAAGGGGGAGTTAATCTGTTTCCCAAGCAGCGACACAATCAGCGTCATGAATATACCGTGTGCCCGGGATGATCTCTGATTCACTTATTTGCTTACGCGAGCTCCTATTTCCAGGATTACCACGCTGACTGACGGAGAACGGTTCGCGTGCGGCGGCGGCGTAGCAGGAGTGCTCCGGGGGCCTGGAGGCCCCTGATAACAAGCGCACGCATTGGCAGTGTCTTAAAAGACAGTCAATTAAAAATGAGAAGGGGGAGGGGGCGTGGATGCCTTCAATCGGTCTCGGGGAGAGACAGAGGGTTATTTTTTGATTGATGGCCTTTGTGCGAACGGCGAAACGCCGGAGACTCGTTTGCGCGGACGCAATCTGTCACCAGCGAGCGCACCAGAGCGCATCAGTGGGACGACGGGATGTGCGATGGAGACTTGTCTTTTTGTTGAGGGTGTCGGGAAAAAGGCAATACGTACAATGATGGAAGCAGCAGAAACCTGCCTGACTGATCCCCCCTCCCTCCGTCAAACAAAGATAACAAGATAAGGCATAATTAGAACCAGAACTCATCTACAGCGATGACTCTGGGAAAACCTTCACCTCTGTCTACCAGCCAGACAATTTCTATCCTTTCTCTGAGAAGGGATTCAACCATCCATCAGAGTGTACACAGGACTCACTGGCTCCTTGTTTCACCGAGGCACCCAATAATGCAGTTAATAACGTCTCCGACATGCAGGTTCTCCAGCTCACTAATGGAGATATGATTTACTCGCATCTGCCCTCCGGGTCTCCGTCGCCTCCGGCTGCAGTCTCGCTGTAGGCAATCAGCTACCAAATAGTTGGGGGGTTTTTTAAATGTTAATTTCAGATGACTTTATCCATAATACAGCCAATACCTGAAGAGAGATCAGTTCTTTTTCACGCATGCTTGCACACAGAAAGGATTTACACATGAGGGGCATCGTCGAGAGCAGAGGTAAAGAGGTTTTCTTGGTGGGAGGCTGCGCGCTGAGTCGTAAATGTCTGGCTTCAAGTTGCTCTGGCTGTTCATTAAGATAATGATTAGCGCCAAAATAAATATCCAAGCCAACCCAAGCGGATTGAGACTAACTTGAGCACGATTTACCACTGGGCAGCTCTGAAAGGCAGATGTTGGAGGCAACGCAGGTTGAAGGAGCTAAACAAGTGGGAAGTGTTGGTATTTGGCCAGTAAAAAATACTGTGAGCGTCCTTGAACAGTTACAGGAAATGTGAATGGACTTTGCTCAGTGTGACTGGAGGCTTCAACTCTCTGGTCAAATTCACAGAATTATGGCTGCTGCTGCTCCTGCCAGTTGCTCACACTGAGGGCAGCTTGAGTATACAGAACAGGGGAAGTGTTATCTGCTTAGGAACCCATTCATTTATCCTCAAACTCGTTCATTCATCGAACATCTACATCTGCATTATTCAGCTTGCATTTGGAGGTTCGAGACAATGTCAGTGGGCGACAGGCAAGGACGGGATGCACTCTGGACAGATCACCAGCCTGTGACAGGACAAACACCGAAAGACAGGCCCAGACGGAAAAGACACATAAAGATAGATCGACAAAGAACAGACACAGAAAGACAGAACCACAAGGAAAACACACAGAAAGACAGACCCACAAGGAGCAGATACAGATGGATAGGCCCACAAGGAACAGACACAGATGGACAAGCCCAGAAGAAATCACCATTCTTGAAACCCCATGGAATCATTCCAATAACTTCACGCCTGTGAATAATTCCAATCAAATCACATCAATTCCTTTTATGTCTCCAGCAAATCCGAAGACAGACTTTAAGCACTTTGCAAGACCTGGCAGTGAATGCATGGATCCACCAAGATCCAGACTGCAGCAGAGACCCCTTACCAAAGTCCAAGCTGTGGGGGGCTTTCACCATGTTTGGTAGCTTCAGAGTAACTTCATACAACAGAGGCCTTCATATGCTGTGTGGTTTATTTGCAAAGCACTGAAAAGCGATCAGAATGTCAGGAGTAGCTTCCGTATTTGCTGTTTGTGTCTCCAGGACCTTTGGCGTCTTCCTCCTGCACGCCATCTGGACACAGCACTCCCTCGGGGGTCCTACCGCCTCATCACAGTATGGTCTGGGCTGATCGAAGCGCCTGTTTGCCCTGTGGGAAGTGTCTGCCAGGGAAGCCGCTGTGCCACTCACATCTCTGATCGCTCCATTGATATTTATTGTTTTCACACTGAATCGAAATGAATTATTCAAGCCATGTGATGGAGTTTTTGTCGTAATTGTAATCGCCGAATGACTCAGGGAGATGCCGCAGTTTGCTATATTGGACTTTAAGGTGACGCTTCCACGAGAGTCGACGGATCAATTGAGGGTTTTGGTGAGAGCTCAGCAATTAATCTAAATGCTTTGTTCAGGAGTGAAATATACAGTGGGACAGAGGCAAAGACGGAGCGGGGGGCCAATTATAAGTTTGTTGTGGTTTGCGGATCGGCTGCAGTGACAAAACAACCCTTTCAAACGCCACCGCATTGCACCTGGATCTCCCTCTGAAGTTTCCAGACGATGACGATCACAGATCGAGCCCAACTTTTGGAAAAACTGACTAATTAAGTCTCCGCTTATTGCAACTCGGCGGCACTCGAAAAACACCCTCCAGGAAACCTAAATTTAGTGTCACAAAAAAAACCTCATCAGACCGACAATGTGAGCTGCTGCTTTGCCAAAGGAAGGAGCAGCGAGCAATCGGCTTTACGTTGTGATCACAATCAACAACGTGCCCCCTCCCACCTGGTAACGGGGGGGGGCTGCTGAAACTGGGGGGTTTATTTCAGCAGGATCAGTCATTTGAGCAGTGCTCAAAAAAGAAGATGCATGTCTCAGCCATGGTGACAAAGCCCCCGGAGTGGGACACAGTAATTAGGATGTTTCCGATCATTTCTCAGACTTGTCGGGGGACTTGGAAATGACTGAACCTTAAGAGGCCCTCGTGGGGCCAAATCGAAGCAAATTCTCACCATCTGATTTTGAGAAACGGATACACAATCCTGATTGGAACACAAAAGTACAGCCAAAGACTGAGTAAACAAATCGTTGATGGAGTGTTTAGCACTGTTACTTTGTCATCTGAGGGTCATGAGGTCACATCCAAGAGGGCCTTTCTTTGGTGTCGTACTGGAAAAAAAGTAGATGTAAGGTCACCTGGTGGTTATTTTGCTTACAATTATCGGTGTGAGTGCAACTGATCATAAAGTTTCTTTTCAAGTAATTAGAGCAAAATAAGATGGAATTGGCAGAGAACATTTGGCCAATCTTTTATAGGTGTAACACAACTCCTCAGCTCTGTTGCTCATTCCACAAATGCATGTTTCCTTCAAATATGTTACCATTGAAAAGAAAGGGCAAAAGCAGGCTATTCAGTGGTATAACTCTATTGCAGGGAACATCTCCACCAAACACTAATTTCCCTCTTCTCTGTGATGTTTATTTAGAAGCAATAAAGTTGTTGCTTGTATTGCACATGTAAAATGGTTCCCTGAGGACCAGGGGGTGGTCTCAGACTGGAAGATGAGAGTCACTGTGATGGATGGTCTGTTGTACAACACACACGGATAGAAAAGGAGCTGTCCCTCTTACAGGAGGACTACAGGCCATTCTGTTGAGCCACAGGGAGCCCGCAGGCTGCCGAGGAGCCACGCGTGGCCGTGGAGCCCCGGCTGCTGACCCCATCCTGGTGGACAAAGAGGTTCAAAGCCGCTGATGGCTTTTTATGGTAATTTCCCAGATACAGGACTGAAATGGGATTATAAATCCAGGTTAACAGCTTGAAACGCAGTACCGAGAGCACCGAGGAACCACAACAGAAAATGACCTTCTTTTATCTCCCCACGCCTTTGAAGCCACTTTACTGTTATCTGCAACTAACGTGCATCATTCTGCGCTACGGCTGTTGAACGGATTTCACAATTCGAATGTAATTTGAAAATTCCCACAAGTAATGAAATTCAAATTACTCTTACAATGTTTCAGTCTTCAAACTGAGCTTATTAGGTTAAAAAGAAGCTGTAGTACATATGCCAGGTCTGTAGGTGGCACATGTGCACAGAACTCAGCTGATGACAGCAGAGAAATAAAAGGAGAGTTGAAGTTGAAAACAAAAAACAAAACTAGGACGCTGAGAAAACATGAGGGGAATGAGAGGTTCATGTTGAATTCAGTCTGAATTTTCAGATCATGAAAAACATTCTATTATAATTCTGGGATTGAGGAGAATAAGGAGTACACTTTGGATGTGATTATGCAGTGACAGTGACAGCTCCATTCTGTGCCAACAATGACAGCCAAACAATCGGACACTGACCCATTTAGCTGCTGTCACAATGCACCCGGATGAGCTCAGTGGGAATATTTGTGGCATTAGCTCAGTTTTCCAGTCTGAATTACAGCCGTGATATCAACAGGCACTGAAGGCCAAACAGAGCAGATTTCTCTCCATGTGAGGGAGTCTAAAGATCGCCTAGGGGAAGGGGGAGGTTATCTACTTGTGGATTTAGTGGTACAAATTAGCAGCCTCTAAACTGGATCATCTAAGTACATAAATGTTTAGCGGGATCCTACAAGGCCAGATCAGTAAAGTGTTTTGAATGAAGGCGTTTGGAGTTTCAGCTTCGTGTCATCACTTCCAGGACTCCCATCTTTTGTTTTCTTCACCCCGCGTCCTCGCTGCAGCCCTCCAGAAAAAAAAAAACAGAAGTGAAAGCAGCTGAATGCAGCGGTTGTCTCTAAGACATCGCGTTGCGACATCGAGAGGACCAAAAAAATCAGACACCACGCCCGGTTGTGACACACTCGAGTCCTTGCAAGGTCGAAATGGAGTTGGGTGGCGCTGTTAGGGGTCAGTCCTGTCCCCTTCCATCGCACCTCCGAGGTATCCTAGTTTCCCCGGGCAGCAGCTGCGCTAAAAACTGCTCTCTATTCCCTGATTCATGAGGGGCGATTTCTTCACCTGGTGCAGCTGTTAAGAACCTGCCACCAGGCTCGACACAATGCTCGGCACTTGTCTTGTTCATAATATTACAGACTCTCATCTTAATAAACTCCAACAGCCAATCTAAAACTAAGATCACCGAACTGATACCTGTGGGAGATGCCGTGGTGTATCCTCTAATCACAGGGAATGCTGTGTTTGTAATTTAAATGTACTTCACCACTGCCCAGATGACGCTCGCTCCTGCACCAGCATCAGCTTTCACCCTGGATCAAGAGAGTGTCGGGATACAAAGAAAAACAGAGGAGGAAATAGCGATGACGTGAGTGAGGCATGACAACGGCAACGACGACCACGGTGACATTTCTTTTGCTGCCAATAATATCGCACAAAGCAGGTAAAGACTGCCAAAGTGCAGCTCTCTGACGGCTGCTTCGTGTGACATCAAGACACTCGTCTTCTCTGGGGGGGAAGAGACACGTGGGGCAATGGCGCTCCACTTTGAAAGAAGCCTTAGCCTGCACTGAAGCTGCTCCTGACGATGATGATGAGGAGGAGGAGGAGGAGGAGGATGCATGGGTATCATAACCAGTTATTTCAGCTTAAGATCACAGCGTATCTAGAGATGAAATGCCCCCATGGACACAATATATATTTGGCGTCAACGATTATTAAAAAGTAATTATTGCTTCTTCTTTTTATTATCTTTCTAAAGGTTTAATCTATAATAATAAAAGGGTTTAAACCTCCTACTTTGATGTTACGCATAACCAGTAGTGGAAAAAATGCCTCAGAATGAAAATCCGTACTTGCCACAAACGCTGCACTCAGCTAAATGAACGCTGTTGCACGTCGATACTGAAGCAACAATTACTAGAGGTTCAGTCGGTTTGCTCCTCGTCAAAAGAGAACATTGTGAGCGTTGCCTCCTTTGTGCTAGCGATTAGCTCTATCATTAGGCGGCTCGATATCGTTGTCATTATCAATCACTAACAACTAAACTCCTGTTTAATGAAGGGAGAGAGCTTTTAGTTACTCCTGAACCCAACGCTCTTCCATGAACATGTTCCTTGCACAACCTGTGAATTGGGCCCACGCTGCCCACAGCTCAGCTAATATGTTCCAAGAAGTGAAATAGCTCTATGTCGGTTATTCACGAGGCAGGCCGAACCAAAGAAAACAAATGTGGAACCGCTTTGCTTCCCAAATTAACTATTGAACTTTTATTCATGGTTGCTTTCAAAACCCCTTCAGTTTCAGTTCGTCTGAACAATGCCGCATGACAAAATGGAGGGGGGAAAAATGATTAGCCAAGCGTATGAGATGGCACACATCCTGTACAAGGCGTCTTCCGCTGACCACAACGATGTGTGTCTTGGCAAGTTTCTGCATCCAGTCATCTTATTTAATAACTTTGGCTGGAACTGTTTACCCAGGGGACAGAGTCACGCGCCCGGAGGGGTCCACCAGCCAGAGAGCGTTCGAGAGCATTCCAGGCTCTGCGTTTCCTGCTTGGAATCACCGTGAGATGAAGGCAGCTTTTGTTGGATGGAAACAGTTCAGTCGGATCCTGTAACTTTTAGGATGCAACCTTGCAAAGGCCCTTTATCAATGTGATGAACTTTACCTGAGAGGGACCTCAGGGGGTGATCGTGTTCCCGTGACTCGGCGTTCCACCGTTTTCCCTGTATCACCAGAGCAGAGAGCCAGGGAGCCTGGTGGGAGCTGCGTGCGTGCGTGCGTGCGTGCGTGCGTGCGTGCGTGGAGCCTGTAGTCTTCCAGTTTACTGCTGTAACCACGATTAATCGCTGGCAGGGCTGTTACACTGTAGCGCACTTAAATCGAGATGTTGTTGATGAAGGACGGTGGACTGTGGCCAATTCAAGTGCAATATACAAATACAGAGACCCTCCAGAGAGAGAGATATATATGCATTTTTAGTCTTTGTTTCTGAGCAAGTAAACACTCTTAAGGGAGAGAAATGAAACTTGCAGAGGTGTTTTTTTTGTTTCTCACACAGAGGAATAGATCCATTTAAATTAGCACTATGTGTACTGACAAAATGGAAATAAATTTGCTGTGTCGGTGAAAAAAACCTTAAAAAAGTAGAACAGTTGAGAGATGGGCATCTTGCTGTGAGAACACTGGAATGATGTGAATTACTCTCAATTCTTCATCCCACTTTCATGACAATTTGGTGTTTGTTTGAATAGGAAGTTTTATCTTTCCCCATAAGTCTTCAAGATACTTTGGTGCTCCTTAAGTGATGCACATGATCTACACATGGTTGACATTAATGTCGCTGCTTTTGCATCCACATTGTGTTGTTTGCTTTTACATCGAGGCTTCAGTAAACATGATTCGTGTCCCACAATTTGTGCTGTGGCTTTGGACTCTGTATTGGAGCTGTGGTCTCTTCTTCTTCTTCTTCTTCTTCTTCTTCTTCTTCTTCTCCTCCTTAGCCATTTCTCAATACCCGTACTGTCCGTACTTGCGTTCTCCCAGACTTGTGAAACGTCATCAGTCAGCACCCAAGTCCTGTTCAAATACACAAGTTCGCATTTAGGCAAGTCCGGTTAGATACCCGGATGTGAACTTGTTATGCCCATTTTACAGAGGATGCATCGGATGGTGACTCGTGTGTGGACTCGGACAGCCATGTATCTCAGAATGCATTTCACTACAGCCAGCGATGGCGGAGGAGTGAACACACAACTGTAAGCAGTAATTAAAAAACTAGTAAGGTGTTTGTTTTATGTAGTTATTATTTTATTTTTATTAAAATTTACAACATGAAATAAACATTTCTGGAAGAAACATGTTCAACAGACACCGAAGTCAAGGAAGTGACATCACGAGTACACTGCTGTTCCAGTTGTCGAAAAACCGTACAGCGAACTCCCGTTCTCGGGAAGTTTCCAAGTTTCCAAGTCCGAGATTCAGAACTTCGGGAGTCCGCACTCAGCATACTTGGTATTGAGAAACGGCTCTTCTTGTTGTTCTTCTTCTTCTTCTTGTTCCACAAATCGCACCAGGTTGCTCGAAAGAGGCAAAGATAGAACCCTGTTATGCTCTGCCGCTGAAAAGGTGCATTTCGGCAATTATGGCCACTATCGTGCCACTTTGTGACCCCCTGAAATAAAGAGAGGCCCTCTTCTATTATTTTCATCTTTGCTTTGAAAAAAAAAGTGCCGAAGGAACCGCACGACAGCGTTCGCTTGTGTACCTTTATTCCCATTAATCATCTGAATGGTGATCCCCGTGACGGCCGTGCTGATGGGCTGTAACAATGATGGATCTATGGATCGCTCTCGCACGCTGCTCTCATCGCGCAGCCTCGTCAGCGCCCCCGACGGGAAACGGATAGATTTGGGTTGTCGCTGATGACTTTTTTCCCCCCTTCCCTTTCTTTCTTCTTTCTTTTTGAAAGAGTCCACCGGTTATCAACTGCCAACGACACCCGCTCCTATTAATAAAAGCTGGGGGGTGGAAACCTCCCATTTAAAAACAGATGAAGCTCTCGAGGAAAAGAAGAAGGAGAGGGGTGAATCCCCCCTCCCAACACCACCACCCTTTTCAGTTTGAATGGAAGTCGCTGAGAAACCAATCAAGTGGCGGATTTGAGCTTGCTGTTTAAAATCAGGGGGGGGCTTTGACATTACACAGAGGAAGCAGCTTTTTGAGCCCTCTCTCAGGTGTCGCTCTCTCTGTCGTCTTTTATTCCTCCCATGGATCCAGAAAAACTAGCAGAAAAAAAATAGAACGACAAAACCCAGGAGAGGATGGATAGTGGTGTCATTTGCAAACCCCCCCTCCCCATGCCCCATGAATCGGCATGCGGGATCTCCTCTATGCCAGGACCTCTGCTGCACAGTATCACACAGTCATCAGCAACACAAACAGGGTTTTAAGTAGCAAATGCAGCCATGCGCTTCTTTTTTCACCCTCCTCCCCCGATGCATTTGTCTTGCTCTGGGGGTTTTGTCCTCGCGCTGTATCATTGTTGATTTGTATA
>JASSRZ010000568.1:0-12638 GCA_032164315.1 Malacoctenus gilli
CACCACATTTAAGGTGCACAATTGACCGAAATACACGCACACACACACACACAAACACACACACACACACACACACACACACACACACACACACACACACACACACAGGTTGACAGTTTCATCGACTATATACTGCATAATATGGTGGGACCCGTACACACACACACACACACACACACACGCACGCACACACACACACACACACACACACACACACACGTGCAAGCTCACAAAGGGAGTGAACTTCTCGCTGCATAAACTCAGTCATAAATACAAAGACCACCAAGAAATCGATTCACCGAATGACAACAGAAAGGCTTTTTAAAAAAATACTATTAAAAATGATTCGACTCATCATAGTTCGCAGTTCATCATAAATCCTCGATAACTTTGGCGCAAACTGTCGCCACGGCTGATGGTTGTGAATTTGGACAGCGAGCAAACGAGGCCCCCGTGGGCTGCGGCTGACCGTCGGCAGTGCCCGCTGACAAAGGAAAGGAGAGGGCGCTTTATGTTAAATGGAAAGTATTGATATTCATCTCACAGTTTTGCACTTAGTCCTCCTCTCCCACTTGATTTGCATTAACATCATTTAAAAGGGAGGGAGAGGAGAACTCTCAGAGGACCCAGTTGCACTCGACTACATGATCGCTGTGACTTAACATGTACTTTTTCCTCTTCCCAGGCGTGAAGGGCGCCGGGATCTGACAGTATTAAAACAAAAGGAAGAGGGGGGGGTGACAGCCACAGTTAAATGGGACCACCGGCTCCTAAATGAACCACCCAAACAGATTGAGCCTTTGGGCCCCTCTGATGAGCAATGACACGAGAGCTCTTATTCCCAGAAGTGACCTTCCCCACGACCCCCTGGGAAAGCTGCGAGAACTGTCCATCCATCCAACCGTCCACCCATCAATCATCCCATTCACGAAACCATCCGATCCCTCCATCCCTCCTCCTTAGCCACCTTAGCTTCCTCCCTGCAAACCTCTGTATCCCCTTCTGTCATTTCTACCTGCCGCTCGATGTATACAAATCTCTGCCGACGCGGTGAATCGTTTCCGCGGTGACCAGTTGATCCCTTCAGGAAAAAGGAAACATCTCAGCTTATTGAAAACAGTTTCTTTCGACATTTTATCCAAAGGTCAGCGCCACCCTTTCATGTCTCGAACAAGCCTGGTTCTGCTAGGTAGCTGAACAGCGCCCACGATTATTGCATTCAGGGAGGGAGAATCTGCGGCAGAAACCGTAGAGAGGTTTGTTTTGTTTGTATTTTTTACCTCTTATTACAGCCAGCTAGAGACGCGGCTGATTGGCAGGTTGGAAATAATGCGGGAACACCGCCGTCGCGCCAAATCGCCGAAGAAAGAGAAAAGGAGTGCGAACGATTATGCAGCCACTTTGAAGTCGCTACAACGATGACCTTTTTTTACCACTTCAGCCAACGCCTTCGTCGGAAACAGATGAACCAAAATGGCTTCGTATTTCACCAAGTGCAAAGAATTAACTGTTGGGTAACTGTTCTTCCACCTCGACACTGTTCGGATCCCCTTGATGCTCCAACACATGGTGATGATTTAAGCTGGATTCTGTTGCTCGCGTTGTTACACAGAGCTTGTGTTTCTTGCATTGAGCTATATTGGTCAGAATTTGCTTCTTTCAGTATCATCAGCACCAGACAACAGGATCTGTACATCTATCCACTAAAGCAAGATGTTTGTGCAGAAAGCGAATCGATGCCACGCTGCAAAAGTACACAGATGTTGTATGCATCTCCCTTTATCGGTTTATTTGGTTATCTATTTCATGGAAACTCATTTAACTGGACTTGTAAAACACGTTTGCTCCTCATTGACCACTGACAATCTGTTTCCTTTTATTTTTTTTGTCTTCCTGAAGAGGTTCGAGACTTGGCTTCAGGATTCCGTTCCCTACCTTTTGCCTTCGCCTCCTGTTCGTCACCAACACTCCAATGAAGAGTCAGAGCAAATGCACGACAGGGGGGACGGAACCATCACCTTCTCGGGTCGTGAAGGTAGTCAAACTGCAGTGACGGCAACATCCGTGTGATAGAAAGAATGTTGATGAGGCCAAAATGCGCCCAAGTGTCAGGGAACCACAGCATCCACGACTGATCGTCCTAATTTCATTCTCTTGTGAAAAGCACAGTTCCTTGAAGCTCCAGCATAAAAAAAACCCCACAAAGATGTCTGAATTTCACCACATCAGATAAGCTGAGATTCCCCACAGGGAGCCATTGGATTGCTGGATGTCACAGGGTAATGAGGTAGAGAGCTACTCAACGTGCCTTTTTCTTTTAAATGCATAATATGCAAATCACCAATATGCTTTAATTAGCATTTAATTTATTTAACAAGTTGTCATTTGCAGACGGTTTAGCCGAGGGAACGATGACAGATGAGAATATTGCGAACAGGAAATCCAACCGGTCTTCGGGTACTTTTAATGAGAAACGCTGAACTGGAGTTTGGCCTCATCTCGCGGGACAGAGGGACGATTGGGCGAATGTTGGAATTTCATCAGTGTTGTAGACGAACACGTTGGCATGTTGTTCGTGGAAGCGGACGCCCTCACTCGGAATATTCATTGGTTCCTTTAGAAACTTTTGCTATGAGTTCAGGGGGTCATATGGTCATACTGCAAGATGTTTGACCGCTGAAAGGACGGGAAAATGGGCCGTAACTTGAATTTGTTTGGTTGTTGAGCAGGTGAAAGGAGTGTCAGTCTGAGGAAGATGCAAAACCATCTCTTCAGTATGTTCAGCACTCTTGCATCAAATTTCCTTTTGTTTCCCCCGACACAGAAATGCCAATGAGACATTTACTACCTTGAAGTTATGGTGCGACATCGACGGATAGGTTTTCACAGCATATTGCTGGGGAAATGCCATTGGAAATCACCCAGATGGTTCACGCTCCTACTGAATGAGGTAAACAGTGTGTTGATAAGAAGTCAACAATTTTCCTTATAATTGGGGACAAATGTAGCAGCTGGAGCTGCGATGTTTTTAATCAAGGCAGTTTATAAGATATCAACACTGAATTTAAGATTAGAACTACTCTACACTGTTGAAAATATTTTGCACGTTGATTTTACTTGATGCGAACTCTCCAGGGCTGCGCAGTTGCATGGTGGTTAGTGCCCTTGCCTCAGGGGTTGAAGCCCAGGAGACGTCGCATCACACAGTCTCCCAGGGTTGAGTTTACAAGTTTGTCCTGTACACACAGCGTGACGTGCAGAGGTGATGTGAGGGCACGCGGTGATCCTGAATTGGTTTCTTTTGTGTGTAAACCCGTGTTTGGATGGTTGTCCGTGTCCCGAGGTGACCCGGTTCGGGGTCTGAGAGATTGACGGCCGCGGCGTGGTGTTTTCCACCGGCGCGCGGTGTTACTTTCTGTGGGGAAACAAAGAGCCGGCACTCAAGTGTAAATCAGACGACACTTTAAACCAACAGGACAAACCGCAGCGACAACTTACCATTATAAGACCGCCGAAAATAGATGCGACGACAGCCTATTACACCAACACAAGGGCGAGATACAGGGCGACATATCACGGGGCCTCTCCGGCGGAGGCAATGGGCCGTGTAATGCGTTCTGCCACACGTAACGGGAAGAGCCGGGCTTCGGTGTGCATGCCTGCCGCGGGCAAGGACAGAGAGGGCTCAACCTTTGGCACGACACGCCACATTACAGTGTCACGGCCAGTCACACTCCATCTCCTGCGGGTTTGTTACAGCGAGACGCAGTCTGTCTGGTGTCTCGCGAGTGCCAGACTGCGAGCACGCCCCCGCAAACACGGGCGCTATAAGGCGGCTAATTAAGCAGTTCATTAATTCATTTGTGGCACATTATGTGACGTGACTGTGCCCTCTACTGCTAAAGTGACTCGCTGATGGACTTACCTGAGGGGAATATGTAATAGCAGTGAATTAACTGGGCTAATCAGCTCCCTTTGATGGGGGATAACTACCATCGATTTCAATCAGCGTCACGGCGAAGATCCAATCGAGTTTGAGCACGGAACAGGATTTTTTGACGACTGTTTTTATGTTTACACGCAAGTAGCCTTAAATAGTGTCAAAAATGAATGCGTACAAGCTATTTTTCTCTGTGGTACACTAGATGAAGCCCTGAAAAAAAAATACTACCCAACTCATTCTGTAATGGGCAGAGACAAAGCACTGAGGACACTGGTTGATATTGGCCGACAGTCCCTTAGCCAATCAGGACACACAACACACAAAACTGTATAAAAAAACTGCACAAAAAAAAATTTGCGAAACATCAAAGAAAGATGAACCGCTTTCTCGCAAGGGTTCACTGTACTCCTTTGGAGTGTTAAATGCAAATTTAGGAACATAACCATCTAACTGGCAGATGGATGGAAGACGTCTTTGTCAATCCAGTAAGAAAACAAGGATGAATAACTTCCCTTTCTTTCGTTTTACTCTGACTTGTAAGCTCTCAGTCCCCTGATACAGCAGGAACATACTGAGACATCGCGGCGATCAGAGAGTGATGATGGTCTCCCTAATGTATACGCTTAAGTTTCCATCTCCTTAACTTTTATTGTCACACAACAATGTGTTCCTACTGAAAAACACCTCGACAGCTGGCGAAGAATCAGCTTATATTATTGTGAGCGAGAAAATACAAGGACAACTTGTTCTTATACTTACTTGGGGGGGGGGGGGGCAAGGGAAAAAAAAGCAATGAAACCTCTCTGACCCTGAAGCGTTGACATTCAGAGAAGTGACAGATCAAACTGGAACATTTTCCCTCTTTACACTTCATCTTTTTCCCAGCATGCACTGGGGTGAAAGGCAGGATGACAGCACGATCAGGTCATCAGTCCATCACAGGGCCGGCGCCGGCACATTCACATATGGAAGTCCGCCGAGAGCCGCAGGGCAGGAAAACAAGAAAAAAAGGACAGAGCGCGCCACATATGGCCACCGCTTAGATGTCCTTGATAGAAATGTTGGCAGCGACCTTCTTTTGTGTGTCACATCCGTCCCGTAACAATACCTCGCTGTTGATCCCACTGAAGAACATGTATGGTTTCAAAGGCGACACAATCAATTGCAATGAGATAAACGGCAGGTCTTTGTACTAATAAGGACATAGTAAAGAATAGCAGTCTACTGATTAGTGCTTTATGAAGTGCTGACATGTCCAGGTTGTGCTCTGCATTTCACCTAACGTCAGGAGGGATTCTGTCCAGCAGCACCTAATGACCTTTACTTGAATAAACGATAGAAAAGAGGAACGACTGACTTCGCAGGGGGAAAAAAATTAAGATATTATCTTACAGCAACAACTTCCGCTCTGTGAAAAACACTTACTTTGTATTGGACATTAAGTTCTGGTCATTTTGTGCAGCAGAGTATACAATAGCATAGCATATACTGTAGTATAGTGTAGTATTGAATAGTACAGCATAGCACAGTACAGTACAGTAGAGTCCACTGGAGTCTAGTCCAGTGTAGTGTAGTGTAGTGTAGTGTAGTGTAGTGTAGTGTAGTATAGTATAGTATAGTATAGTATAGTGTAGTGTAGTATAGTATAGTATAGCATCGTATCATATCGTATCGTATTGAATAGTACAGCATAGCATAGTACAGTACAGTAGAGTCAACTTGAGTCTAGTCTAGTTTAGTCCAGTCTAGTGTATTATAGTATAGTATAGTATAGTATAGTATAGTATAGTATAGTATAGTATAGTATAGTATAGTATAGTATAGTATAGTATTGCATTGTATAGTGCAGTAGTATAGTATTGTATAGTATAGTACAGTACAGCACAGCAGAGCATTGCACAGTACAGTACAGTACAGTAGAGTACAGCCCACTTGAGTCTATTCTAGACTAGTTTTGCCAAGTCTAGTATCGTATCGAGTATAGTATGGTACAGTCTTGTCTAGTCTATAGAAAAACTGAAATGTTCTCCAATACTTGGACACATCTCATTGGCCAAAGCTGAACCAGTTCTTTCAGGAACACTATCTATACAAGGTGTCATTGCTCCATAGTCTCACTGCCTCCTCCTGGGAGGGTGGGGTGGGTCTGGTTCGTCCCTGGTGGCGTTATGAGTTTAGCGGGCGACCACTCGGGCTCTCCAAATCTATCTGCCCGGCCCCACACAAAGCCATAACTCACGCTGCTCCTTCATTACGTGGGAGCCCGTGCGCCGGGGCCCGGCCTACAGCTCTGCAGCGGAGGCTGTCCATTAATCCCACCCCGCCATTATCTCTCCACTATCTTAATGACGCCACCCTGAAAGACAGAGACGGAGGAGCGGGTGCAGACAATAGTTTTTGTTCGCTTTAAAACATGATGAACCTTGGGAAACACTTAATCTTGTTATCTCACTCCCACCAATCAAGGCGTTTGTAACGGAGGCCCGGGCAGCTGTGCTCCAGCAGCGCGCCATCAAATGAATCAGCTATAGAGCTTTAGTTAGAATGCTTTTATTGAAGAAAAAAAAGACGACCTTTTCTTTTCCTCACCGTTTATTTTTTTTCTATATCTCCGAGTGAGTCGATGACTGCAACAATCAGGTGGGGGCTTTAGAAAGAGCCTGTGAATGTTTGTGGTCACGGTTCGATAACGCCGGTAACAAAGAGCACAAGAGCGGGGTTCGGGAGCTGAGAGGTGAGGTGAGTTATCACTGCAGAGATGCGGGTAACAGCAGCCTTTGCTGCAACGGTAGCCATAAGATATCGTTCCATTGTTTAGGTGTGAAGGTTTGCTGCCCGGAGCGAGAAGTTTGAACAGACCTTGCAGCCACAAACAGTCTCGCCACAAAATCGCAATGAAAAAACGGTCACGAATCATATCGAGGGCTTACGATTCCTCAGTGTTTGCTCCCCGATGTGCTGAGAGCAAAAACACAATAAGCGGAAGGTTGTTCCATCGGTCGAGATGAGCCATGCCTGCGAAAAAAACACCACAACTTCCCTGTTTTCTATCAATCTGCATGTAAGTGTGGCAAAAAAAACATTTTTCGTTAAGATTCAGACGTAAGCGCGACTCATCTTGGAGTCGCCGCTCTCTCCCTGCAAAGTGCCGGAAAGTGGCCTCATTGTCTGCGATCGGACAGCGGCAATCTTCCCTGAAGCCACGTTGTGTTTCGTTTACTGATCACGCCACGGTCGGAAAACGACAACATTCACACGTGTCTGTGCAGAGACGCGGGCGCCAACGCTTCGAGATCGGAATGCACTCAAAAAAACAACAAGAATCAGCAGTTTTCAAGGTTTTTTTCTCTGGGATGTTTTCACTTTTCTTGCAAAAAGGGTGGCGGCAATGTCACCATGGAGTCACTGACTCGAGCATCAGCTCGCCACCAAGTGTTGAGTCTGTGTGTGAGTTGTGCGATTCGGCGGCATCCATTGATTACGCGTGCACAGATCTTGGATGGGGAGTGCTCTCGTATTCCTCCAATTTATCCCCCTTCTGTCTTCCTCCCTCAGCCGACCCGTCATCTTCCTGTAGCTATTGTGCACGAGTGGGTGGGAAAGCATTGCCCAATCTTTGCAGAATAATTTGCAAAGTGAGATATTATTAAAAGCAGGAAACATAAAGGACAAATAAAGGCCGAAAGAGAACCGATTTGCTCGGCGACTCCTGTTCAGTCGTCGCGGGTGACACGAAAGAAAACGATAGTATCGGTGTTTGATTTGCCACTGATTTGTCAGCGATGCCAAGTGCCAGTGTTAATAACAAAAGTCAAACGACTGTGAACGCCACTTAGAGGGGGCGCGCTGTATGGGAGCGTCAGATAAGCATCCCTCATGGGCTCTCAGTGGAACGTGACACGGTGGAACAGATGCCAAGTCATTTCCTCCCAAATTGCAGACGCGCCCGTTAAAAAGCGCAACATTATTTGATATGATGAGGAGAACGGTCTGCAAATGGCAAACTGTCTGTCTGCCCATTTGTCACCTTTTGTTGTAGCTGGAGTGTTTTTCTTTTTTTCATTTAATGAATGGATTAAATCCTAAAACAAAAAAATAAAAACCTTTTCGGGACTTTTCTGTGTCTTGTCGAAGCCGTTCGCCATTCTCAGCACTCGTGTGTCTGTGAGCAGATCGCGCGCTGCTAATTCTGTGACGTGCCAAGACTATAGAAAAGGCTGCTAATGAGATTGTGGTTTGACCTTGAAGAGTTGCGTTCAAAATAAGACGAGTCGCGCTTTTTTCTGCTTGGTTATTTCCCCCCCCTTCTCTGCACGTGTGCAGCTTTTGTTAATATGACCAGAAATAGGCAACTTTTTTCCCTCCTTGCCGCTTTTGCTCGCACAAAAGTTAATGTGACTGACAGGAGCCTGTTGCCAAGCCGACGAGAGGCATGAAAAAAAAGAGAGAGAGAGAGAGAGAGAAGCGGAGTGAGACCGCCTTCATCTCTCCGAAGAGAGAAAGATAAAGCTTTTTACTCAGTTCAGCCTATTCCATTTTGTATTTCATTTCTGCCGCATGGAAATGGGCAGGAGCCACCATTCATTTTCATTTCAGATAATTGGATTCTGTGGAAATGGATTTCCAGCTAAAACTCTGCTTAAGAGTACCCAACGTAAATAAACAAACAAAAAAAAACAAAACAGAAGGAAGCATGAATAAATAAGGAAGGGGTTTTGTTTGCTACTTCATCTGGGGTCCAAGCATAACTCCAACCGGAGACCTTCTCACTGTCAGGCCAGAGCACCAACTGTGATGTGCCTTATCACTGTACCAGTGTCCAGTGTTTTTTTGGTTTATATTTAATGGTTTGGAGGGTCTTTACATACCAAGTGTATCTATTGTGTGTTTCTCCATCAATGCTTCTGTTTAAACAGTGGTTGCCAACCCACAGTTGAAGACTCCCATATAGGGATGTCCGAGATTACTGAGGGGGGTTGCTCAACTGTGACATTTTGTCAAACTGGACATCAAAGCATGAAATTTGGATTTGGATTTCGGGAGGCTTTGTGGGACTTCACTGGTCACTTTCAACAACGTTATGCCACAAAAGCCTCCACGGTTGTTTACACACTGCTGTAATTACTTTTTTTTCTACTTTTTTTGTGCCGGAGAAGCTGTCTTGTTTATTTTTTTTCTCACATTTTTTGACCTCCAGAAAAAAAAGCAGAGTGGAAATTTAAATGTATCCTCACTCCTCTTTGCTCCACATCAAGCAGCTAATTTAAATTGAATTCAAGACGTTTGCTGTTCCAAAACAAAAAGTATAAGTGTCAACTGCTGATCAGTAAGCACAAATTGAAATGTTGACGTCGTTGAAATGAGAGGCTTTTGCTGCGGAAGTTAAAGCGCCCGGTGAGTCTCCAAGACAAAACAACCTTGAACCTTTCCCATAGGGTTACATGTGTTTCAGTAGACCCGGCGTCATCACAGTGAAGCTGGAGAGCTGTTTTTCTTACAAAAATACAAGCTACGTTTTTTTCTTGGAGAAACGCCTGTTGAGTAAATATAAACAGACTATACAAACACGGAATTCGGCTGAGAAGTGTTCAAATGTAACATATTTCAGCAGCATGCGCAGAGTTTATTTTACGATATTAACAACATCCTTCATTGTAAGAAGCCACCGCAAACAACCACACAAGCAGGTAAAAAGAAACAACCCAACAAGAGTGTTCTGGAGGTTAAAAGGAGAGAAAGTGACCACCTGACGTTTTATCAGTTGATTTCAGAGCGACCTGATTAAATGATTGGGACACTGCAGGCTGAGAGGCTATTTTGGCCATGCTGGTTATCAATGCTTCACATGCCCTGCCAAGCCAAAGCAACCCCCCACCACCACCACCACCACCCCTACCCCGCACCTCCTTGCACAGCACGACTCCTCTGTTTGCCTTCCATTCTGCTGTAGCGCCCGGGCTGATATCCTACAAGGGTAAACAGAGAGAAAGGTCAGGGAGGTATTGACAGGGGCCCTGCTTAGGACGGTGACATTTGAGCCCCAGAGCGTGTGTTTTATTAAGTGTTCAATATCTCCCGGACGTGACACGGGCAGAACATGTGGACCGGTGTTACATATCCAAGATTGCGGGTCAGCTAATTTGCCCGGGGAGGGGGGAATCAAGCGGTGCCAGGACACGCAACGACCCCGGGATAAGCCGCGGGGAGATGAGGCTGTGGCCGCCGAGGCCGCAGGTGACGCTTTGCTCGCCTCAGAGGCCGGCGGGGCACATGGAGTCAACATTCCCAACCCCACTCTTCTGCCAAGATTGTGACCTTTTAAGAGCACTTTTAAGAAATGCTTTACAGCCGCAATGTGGCACGGAGCTTCTGTTAACCTTTAATTACCAACATGTTCAGCTCCAGTTGCTGTCTTCCCTTTAGGGTTGAGCGGTTTTATGTACAGATTAAATATTTTAGGGGGAAAAACAAAGAAACAATCCCGTTACAGGCTAGACATTAGTGCCGATGTGTCGGCCGAATCGTCACTCTGTGTCGCAAAGCGCAGCTCGGGTTGCATTGAAATACTTGTCAACAAATGGATTTGATATGGACGCATCATCAGAGACACATTGGGCGTCTCGGACGCTAGTGCTGTGAAAGACCTACACGGTGTGAACCCAGTGCTCTCACACTGGGGGGGGCAGGCTGAGGGCAGTGTCGCCCTGACCTCTTATCTGGAAGAAGTGACATATCTCAAAACTGCCACCTGGCAGCTCTCAGAAGGAAAGGACGATGAAGGTGGCTCACTTTTCTCTCGGTTTGCAACCGCACGCGAAATCGGCTGGCGATGGTGTTTGGAGGAGGGGGGGGCAACTTTCAGCACGCAAATCTGTTTTTCCTCAAGAAGCCGTCGGTGGTAGTTTTGTCCTCAGGTCGGTTCCCCGACCGACCGGTGTCGTTGCGAGATGTTGGACCAAAGAGAGTACAAGGATGTCGCAAGAACCGTCTCGCGTAGAATCTATGAAGTGCATTATAGATTTCCCCTCTCTCCCACAGTGTCTTTATTGCTAATAATGGCGCTCCGTGCCATACAGTCAAATTACAAGCTCGGCATACACTGAGCTGATTATCTGCAGGGGCTCAGGCAGGGAGGATATTACATTTGTTCCGCCGAGTTCTTGCAGGCTTCCGCGTTAAACCTGCAACGGGGGCTCAGTGTGCTCCGGCAATAAGCAAATGTGAAAGTCTTTAAAACCGAGCGAGGTGGTGGCGTTGGTGGTGGTGGTGGGGGGAGGGGGCATCAGGGGGGATCTAAAAGTTCACAAGTAGAAAAAAGAAAAACAACCCTGATTCGTGAACGCCAGGAGAGATCACATAACCACAACATCATAACAAGGCTAGAACAACAGGTGGTCGGTGCACCAGCTCGCTGGCAGAGGGATGAATAAAAATCGGATTTATTTTAGCTTCAGCAACGAGAGGGAGAGCATTCGGCAGCAAATGGCGATGAAAATCTATATTCGTTTCCAGTTTAGTTGTCTTTTGTTTTGGGTTTTTTTCAAGGCAGACCTTTTACAGCTTTGGAAAATTAGGCTTAAAACTGAAGTTTAACACCTAAGTGGAGAAGATTACTTCACGAAACTGAGTGTCTTCAAATTAAAGCTCGGCATCTCCATCGAGATCACCAAAACTCGAGAGCGTTTCGGCGTCGTTTCCCACTTTTAGCTCGCCACATTGAGGTTTCCTGGTAAGAAAAAAAACGGTCGTTTACGGAACCAAACAAGGTCACTTGTCAAGGAAATGTAAGCAGAAGCTGTTTAAACTGCAAAACAAGGGATAAGTCCAGTTGTTTTCATGGTCTGGGCAGTTTAACATAAAAAGTATCGTGTTTTGTTTTCCTTTTTTTCTCCCCGTCTGGTTTCTCCGTTGTCTCACGATGGCTCTGAAGGAGAATCCTCCTTCAGCTCAGCTGCTGCGAGGAGATAATGCGCTATCGCCGCGCCGATCCTCTACCTCGGCCCTCCGCCTGAATTATCTGCTACAAGCGCCAAAACATTGTGTACCCTTGTGACATAAATCCAATTGATGGCCATCTCCCGGCCTGGGGCGCATGTACTGTATGCATACGTGATACTTTCATCATTTCAACGAAAAACTTTGATTTCTCGCCGCGTTCACTTTGATGCATGGCGTATTTGCGGAGAGCGTGCGGCAGGCTTGGCCGCGACTCCATTATAGCGGCTGTGTATTCGAACTGACTGCAGCCAGATTGGGGGGGGGGGGGGGTTTGCAAAGGCACCTTCCCTCTTCTACCCGAGGTGATTCTCTTTTCATAACAATACAAGAAGCCGACGTGTTTTTTTTTTTTATATGCACATTATGCAGAATAAAGCATCCGCGGAGTGGAGCTCTGAAGATAAGGCCCCTGACCTGCTTGGTGCCGCTGTCATCTTCTACCAGCTGGAATGTGTAAAACGTCACCGTTCAAAGGAAGCGAAAAAAAAGAAAAAAAGGCAATTTGCTGCGCTCGCTCAGGGTCCCGAGGCAGCTCCGGTGCAGCACGGCAACGCTTGTTCTCAGTGTCCCCCACGTATGGGATGGAGTCAGTTCTACACACATGGAGTCACAGTGTTTTGAGCTGTTGTGTGTGTGTGTGTGTGTGTGTGTGTGTGTGTGTGTGTGTGTGTGTGTGTGTGTGTGTGTGTGTGTGTGT
>JASSRZ010000573.1:0-12614 GCA_032164315.1 Malacoctenus gilli
ACACACACACACACACACACACACACACACACACACACACACACACACACACACACACACACACACACACCAAATCAGGCTTTAACCTCCTTAACTTCCTGTTCTCATCTATTTTTTTTTCTGTTTTGTTCGGCCTCCAGTCATTAAAGAAGTATATATAAAAATATCCTTCACAACTTGAAGTACTAATTGCAAGCGAGTGCGGCTCTTTGTGTTACTTCTGTTTACTTCTTCTTTTATCTCTCTGCAGTCAAACTTAATTTCCTGGACTATAGTTAGGCATACTTTCAGAAATAAAATTCATTCACTCAAAATCCTTTCTGCAAAGATGGAACAAATCAAAATTAAATCCGAGTTTCTGTCCGGTCACGCCTGGTTTTGTCAAGAGACCAAAAAGGATGAAGATGAAGGACAGAGAGCCGATATCCGTTTTTACCTTGTATGCGTCCACCACCAGTTCGATGAGGTTGGGGGCCTGGAAGAGCCCCAACCTTCCCAGGTAGGAGCCCGGGAGCAGGTGCACCAGATCCTGTAGATGGGAAAAGGGAAACGATAAAGTAGCCCACACACTGAATTAAGGCAGATGAACTCTCGCAGTTCATCCCAGCCCGGGGTCAAAAGACAGTTCAAAGAAAAATCCGAACAATACACTTTCTAGAAAGTAGGAAAGACCTCGGAAAGTCCCTATAGGTTATATTTTGCAGGCGCTTGCTTTTTAAGGCTTTGTGCGGGCCTTTTGTTTGACTGACTGTGATCTTTTAGCAACTCATAAATCAGAGGGGGGGGGGTCCATAGGCTTACTTAGAGGGAACTTGAGAGGGGTGAAACACCAAGGAAAAATGAGGTATGTACATCAGAAGTGTCTACATTGTTGTTACTGGGAAATTACCTCATACCACTGGTACTGCTGCTTCTCCACAGCAAAGATGGAGTAGATATGATTGTTGAGCAGTTTTTCAGACAGTTGCCCCACACTTGGATGGTCCTGAAAAACAAACAGAAGTTAAATCTCTTAAAGGAATCTGAATTTTTTCTGGAGATTTGCACAACTCCACTGATTGCAAAAAAAAAGGCCAACTTTGACCGGCATCAAGTGCCATTTTCAAAGTGATGCTCCGCCCCCTTTTCTCACCATTCTGGTGCTCCCCGTATAGACGTTGTTCTCCAGGTGACACAGGCCGTCGTGCGGCACGACGATGCCCGCCAGCCGACTGTCCAGGGCGAGGTGGGACGGCTGGTCGGTCATCAGGAGCAACAGGCGCTTGGCTTCTGGCCGCCAACCGACTGCTTTCTGAGAGAGATTCGACAAGAAATCAGACCATTTCAATGCTACCAAAAAAAACCCCACACCGCAGAGCTTCGTCTGGGGTCAGTTTTACGTTATTCACCCCAAGTGAATCTCTTCAATCATCAGTTTCAGACGGCAAAACTGAATGATGTGGAAAAAAGTGCTTGACGCGAATCTTATAGATTTACAAGTGTGGTGAAGAAGAAGAAAAAAGCGCACAACCAAACATTTTAGTCATCTGAACTACATTAGTTTTCCACTACGATGGGCTCTTTCTGCGAGGCCAAATCACAGCAAAAAGCAGCAGAAATTGCTCCATCAGCCAGAATCTCCGTGACTCATCACTGGCAGTGTGAGAAAATGGGACCGTGTGTGCACGTGTGTGTATATAAAGAAACTTAGTGAGCATAGAAGAAGGGCTGACATAATGGAGAGTCTATTTATAGGCTGGTGACCACCATGGTGTTTCCCTGCATGCCGGTTACTCAGACCCCCCCACCCCACCCCAGCGTGTTGTGACTCACTGCCCCCCTGCAAGCAACTGTGACTCTGTGTGTGTGTGTGTGGGTCTTCCATACTCTAGCAATGTTGTCATGCGAAGTGGATTCCAGTGGCAATATTTGTAGCTGAGTCAGAGAACGGCCGTTCCTTTCAGAATAAATGTCTCCCTCACCACCAAACTTGAAACTGAGTGTGCTTCTTTGATTCGTACAAAACCAAAAACACACACATTCACACACCTGGCAGACGGCCGCTTGCAGCATAGCGTCCAATCCTCCTTCAGGGGTGTCCATGTTGCCGGAGATGCGCTGGCGTTTGATCACCCGTGTGAACTCGCTCATATTTCCCGTCATGCTGAGGACGTGGTGGAAGCCGTGAGCCGGACGGCAGCGGATCTCGTAATCGCTGGTGGGAGAATCGTAAAAACTGAGCCGAGTGCGGTTGTTTGGTCTCCCAGCACAGCTCGTCATTGTGACAGTGTTGCCCCAACAAGCGAAAAAGCCTTTTCCTGAGTCAACACCACACAAAAAAAACGACAAGCAAGGGCGGCAATCTTGTTTTCTTTTCCAAGACGAATGACTTAATCCATGATTCATTAAAACAGAGGAGTTCATAAATGTGCCAAAATACACCTACTGCTTTCAAATGGATTTCTATTGCTGTCTCCCCAAAATACGACTGAATCGTGCAGGTTTGTGACCTGGATCAAAGTGATGCGTTGCTCATTGGCAGAGCCTGAAATTAGTACTTTGATCACGTTAAAGCTCTCTGCCTTCATGTGGTTGCTCAATGCATCTTAAACCTGGTGAGAGAACTGACAAAACAAGCTCTAACAATAGGGTTTCTTTGATTTTTTTCGGATAAATAATGCAGCCAAAAAAGATTTCGTGTCCCACCTGCAGGGGTTATTGATCTTCGAAGGATGCACGTTGATGTAAGGCGAGACGGGCTTGTCCACGAACGAGCCAAAACCCAGCCAAAGATCCGAGGAGTGCTCCGTCATACGCAGAGACAGAGCTACACCCACCGTCTTCAGCTGGACGGCGGACAGAGAGGGAGATCACATGCACACGGGACAAAGACGAGTCGGTTAATGAGAACAAAAGAGGCGACAGAATGAGCTGGGAGAGAGCAAACCAGAAAAAGCAGCTGGATGGAGATCAGAGGAACTGAGAGGTAACATTGATCGACTTCTCTCTTCATTCATGTGAAAAAAAATGCAGCCCTGCCTCACTGCAGTGGGGTAAAAGCTGCTTGTCTTAACACCTACATGATCCAGGTTCTCCTGCATAGAAGCCGACACGTCCACCAGGTAGTACAGGTCCACGGGATAGCGCTCCAGCTGCTTCACAGCCACAATGAAACTGGCCTCTGAACCTGAAAGCACAAACGCAGAAAGTTCCGAAGACTGACCTCATTCCAGCCGGAATGCCCGTTCGACGACCACGACTGAAGCGTGAAGACTACCTGGTCTGAGGGTGACGCTGAGGTCTTGGGGGGACACTTGTGTGCTGCTGAGGGTGGCGTTGACTTCCACCTTGGTGTCGGGGTGCTCCATGAACTCCGGTTCGCAGCCCCTCCCGAGCAAGTTGGCAGGCAGGTCACAGCGCCGGCTCAGCTCTGCCCCATGCAGGAAGTCCTGGTGGTCAGACCAGGTGAGGGATTAGGTGCAAAGTGACACATTTCTTACCTTCACTACATGACGAGTTCATTCATTTTCATTCTAAAGATAAAAAACAGATTCCTGTTTTTACAAATGAACTCTTTGTATAAACAATCCTCCAATTCTTTGAAAACTGACAGAAGCAGAGAGGAAGCAGACAAACTTCCTGAGACACTAATTCAGCGACGCACACGAACGGTAGCGGTGGAAAGGGCCGTTTCAGCTCCGTAGGTTGGCGCTTTGCGGCTGCGAGTCTTTCCATCTGTATTGTGATCACATCTCGGAAGAAGCAAACAGCAGGTACATCCGAGTGTCCTTGAAATCCTCGCACTCCATCATCCCTCGCTTCTGACACCCTCCAAAATAGACGTGCTTCTCCTAAACCTGTCGAGTCTTTTTATGTTGTGTTCACTTTCGATCTCAATGGCAGCATTTGTGACCGTTAGTTTCGTAAAGTGACGAAGCTTCGGTGTCGCTTGGTTCAATTCAAACAAAGTGAAACCAGTTTCCAAATGATTCTTCCTGGTTTCAGGTTTCATTTTCATCCATTTTATTGAGTTTGTAATGATTTTTGATGCATTCACAGTGGCGACAGAAACAAGGGCTGGGTTTTTATGCATGATGTGAAATTATTAGATAAAAGTGCCAATTTGTGTCTACATGTGTAAATCCATTCCCATCATGTTAACAAAAACTGAAAAAATTCAGTCCCACTAGTATCATCTGAGAAATTGAAAAGGGATTTCTCTTTTTCTTTTTTTAAAATGCTCCACTTTCTTAAGTTTTCAACTTAACGGACAATTTCCTAAATTCGTCTTGGCATGCTGGAGCTGATTCTCTGCTGCCTAACAACCAGCTGCCCAAACAACACAATCTAACAAGTCATGCCTTGTAGCTTTGGAATGGATTAGTGACCTTTGGTGCTTCCGCGAAGGAAAAAACTGTGAAGTGGGTCGAGAAACCCAAAAGAAGGCCATTAAATGTGCACGTCGCTATTATTCATTAACATAATGAACCCGGTTTTGACTTTATGTGAAAGTACACATTGGCAGTCCAGTCAGTGTCCAAAACAGCTCTTATAAGGAAGCTATGGTGCTCAAATTTTCTGTTTGTTTGTTTCAGACACTAGTCCTACTTCTTCCTCTGTTTTTTGACTGGGTAAGGACTGACAGAATGACTCACTCCACTACCTTGTGGTGAAAAGAGGTATTTCAGCACTAAACATCTCATCAGTTAGCTTTTTTTTTACTCTGTAAAATTTCTCAGCAACCCCTCTGATCCTGTTTTGGTTGTTTTTGACCAAAAAAACACACAAAAAAGGAGAACTCTCAAAGAGCGTGACGCATTCAACAGGTTTCTAACAGGGAACAAGGCAGCAGGACGTGTGTGAACAGCAAAAAGCTGAAGCAATTGCTGATTACATGACCATAACCTGAACTTAGCAGCTTGACTGATTTCTGTTTATTTATGGTTGTCCCCGTGGCCGTAATTTGCAGACTAACAGCTCTGAATACGGCACAAAAAAAAAGAGAGGAAACCTCAGACTGACTTCCAGGGACTTTCCTTCCACGCTTCGCCTCTTCACCAAACCTTGAACGGTAAGGGCCACATGTGAACGTGAATTTTCAAAAGCATCGTAACAGCTTCGTTTGTTAAAGCATGAATGAGTGCAGCTTTGGGAGCTGGTGGGTGTTTTTCGAGAAGGAGTTGGAGGAGGTGATGTTCAAAAGTGTTCAGTCAGTGTGGCCCAGCTTGATGATGTCAGAGAGGTTTAAGGTTCACAGGGTGGGAAAGCACCTGAAGTCTGTAAATACACACATGTTGACGGTCTCGTCTAGCCGGTGTAATTTCTTCCAGCGTTTGTGTGTCTGTTGTGACTGGACCAGGAGGCTTTACAGCCTCTTCTCCGGCCGGATTCAGGGTGGGCTCTTTATGAGGCAGACCGACACGCAGGCAGATACGGACCCACGGGCAGGCGAATGCAGTGATATGTGTGAGTGTCGAGACTAAACATGCGGAGGGAAAGTGGCTCCGTCTCTGCCGTCGCGTGAGAAAAAATGCGAGGAATCATTCACACGCAGACACAGCGGCCTCCGAGAGGTCACGACGCAGGCCACTGAGCTTAAACATACACATTATATTCAGATTTGGCATCGCAGCTTTGGAGCGCGTCGTGTGTTGGAATGCCGCTGAGCGTCTGCCGCACTGTTATTTTATTTTTGTTTGCCTGTCATGCCCAAAAACCCCCCCTTCCCTTTCCCGTCCCTACCTCTTTGAAACACCAGGCACAGTGCGGACCACGTCTGAGACAATCTGCACAAGAAGTGACGGTGGGCGACCGACACACGCTGTCACCTGCAGACAGAAAGACGGGACGGGACGAGTGGAGAGGGGAGAGGAGAGGAATTTCACATTAGCATATGAAAGCATGTGTGTGTCAACACTCATTAGCCATGCAGCTGAGCCCCTGTGGATATTTAGGAATCTCGTGCACACTTTTGACGACGGGAGCGCCACTCTGAATCCCTTATGAGGCCTTTCAGTCCTCAATAGCCGGCGTGCGGGGGTGTGGGAACAGGTGCTCGAGTTGTTGGAGTGCTGCGGCGGTGGGTTAAACATACACACAGGACGTCTTGGATGAGTCAGTCACCAGATGCTGCACATGTATTCACAGGATGACACTTTCATACATCACCCAAACCGGGTACTTTGAAGTGCAGAGCTTGCAAGAAATGAAAGAAAATACAAGGAAGGTAGGCAGCCGGGACAACCTCAGGCTTCTTTCTGTGGGATTAATGATTTATTGGTTGCGATTTATCTATTATCCATTTCTTTGAGAAACAGAGCTGGAATGTAGGGCAGAGAAAGGCTGCAGGTCTTTGCACTAACAGCTTCCTATCAAGCCACTCTGACCTGATTAGCGCTACTGTGGCCCTCTGGCGCGCCCCTGGGTAGGTGAAGCATTTAACTTCTAATTATAAGTGATCAATGGCTGCGGAAACAAGAGGGCTGATGTGGTGAGCCGTGTGTGAGCCTGGAAGTTACCCATCTAAAATGAGAAGTTAATTACTGCTCTATCCTGCTGTGTTGTCGGCTGTCGGCTTTAATCATAGGGAAAAAGTGCTGACAAACATGTCTAATTGTGAGCATTTTAATTCCCATGGCAAGAAAATAAAGCACTGATGAGAACTGAGAGTGTGCTGACATACAAGGTGAAAGCTGATGCGATGACGGGGTGCTGATACAGGTGACCCTGATGGGCTTCTGTTCTACTCACCGGTGCCGGAGGCTCCTGCGCAGACAGAGACCACCAAACAGCAGAGCAGGACACGCAGAGGGACGCTGCCGTAAGTGCGGAGCCAGGAAGTCATATTATCCCGTCCACACCGGGTGGCTGATCGCAGCGAGGCAGCGGAGGAGACACGGGAGCGGAGCTAGAGGAGGTGAACCGGGGGAGACCGGGGACCGCGCGTCCGCCGCCGCACCAACAATAGCCGGGAATGCCGGAGCGAGCCGCGGGACATTGTCGTTCACCCAATCAAACTCTAATCCCGGTGAGAGGGTATTCACATCACCCCGGGTCCAATCAGCTTACAAGCGCGCTCCCCGGTGGACCGCGAGTGAAGGTGAATTTGCGTGCGGCTGCGGCGACGTGCGCCCCGAGAGCCTCCATTTATCCCCGAACAGTCCTCAGGTGAGCGACGCTTCCCGGACGGACTCCGCTCTCACAGATGACGGCGGAGGAGTCTCATGCCGGGACGGCGGAGCACGCCAGAGCGACACACACGGAGCTGCGTCGAGCCGGCCGGCGCGCACCACACACGCCGAGTGCACATTGCGCGCACTGAAATCCAGGAGAATGACCGCGTTTTAACCGCTGTACTGACTCAGCGGTGCCATGGCAACGACGCTCTGTCCGCGCTGTATCCGAGAGGGAGGGAAGAGAGACAAATAAGGAGAGAGAGAGAGAGAGAGAGAGAGAGAGAGAGAGAGAGAGAGAGAGAGAGAGAGAGAGAGAGAGAGAGAGAGAGAGGGACGGACGGAGAGGCATAAATGCTTACTAGGCTGCGAGAGTTGTGGTGCGGCCGGCGCATTCCAAGTCAGCCGTGGCCTTGAATTGAACACTGGTGTTTATATTGCTTCTTGAGGGAGCCATTCAAAGGCACTAAGGGCTCCTGTGTGCGGGGAGGGGACCCAAAGCGTGTGGAGATGGATGTTGGGGAGGGGTTGGGATGGAGGGTGGGGGTGGGGGTGGGGTGGGGGTCATTTAAACCAGAGCTCTTGCAAAGAGGGGTTCACAAGCTGGTGCTACAGAGGGGGAGGCGGGAGTGTGGGTCCATTGTGCATAGATTCCAATGACATGGAGTAACCCCGCCTCGCTTTCCTGGCTGCTCGGCTGTACAGGAGCCAAAGACTTACCAAACAACTCCACATTTTAAGCCGGGGGGAGAAAACAGAGCCGTGCAGTGACCAGAGACACAATGGCCTCCCACCTTTGGCATAACCCAACGCGTAGCTGCAGTGGAGGGCTGCCAGCAATACTCCTTGGTGTAACTTGTAACTGGTTACATTTATGATCTTCAGAGAGAGTTTGCAGTCAGTGACATCTCATTCAGCTTGTTATTTGTTATATTGCAGAACTGCTGCTTCCATTTTTGCTGAACAAAGCAATTGTTAGCTCAAACAGGAGACAAACCGTTCGTACTGGTTACCACTTCACTAAACTCCTGTTTACTGGAGGAGCGCCTCATTAAGCGTGAATGAACTACTGACAGCAACACTATAAATATCTCTCTGTGACAAGCACCACACATCAGCATTTATTCACAGTCCCTGTGATGTAGCGCCTTATTATAGGAGAGCGTACCTGTATGAGAACTGTTGGCTGCCGTCTACCTGTAGTTTTGGCTGTTTCCGCCGTCGATCTTTGTCGCTGTTCTTTCAACTACCAGCATCTCGATCCTACTGCATCTTTCTCCTAAAAACTAATGCAACATCAGCCGGACTTCATGAGTCAACCAGTCATCGTCATACTGACTCATCCAGTGCTGACAGCACAGCCACTCTTCACCGATACATCGATGACACAAAGACATCCAAAGTGAGAGAAAGTCATTGATGTAGCAACATGATACTTTTCAAAGGAATGGGTTGATTTTTTTTTTATTACAAACCACTTGTGTTGTCACTTCGAGTACCAGGATAAGAGCAATGCATTTTGCTTGGCACTCAGCCTAGATAGTAATTGTGAGCGTGCCAGCAGTCAGAAGCGTCGCGCAGCAGTCTGTTCACCCTCATCTACTCTTTTTGACCCCATCTGTCACTCTGGAGCTCGGGGGCTGAGCCAGCTACGCCTCTTTCTCCATTCATTCACATAGTTTGTCAATTGAGAATTTTTAGAGGGGTGGAGGGGAGTGAACCCCTCCCCATCCATGCCCAAAAGCGCTCGCTCTCAATTATGTTAATGATGCAAACACACACCACATTGTTTTCCAACTGTGTGAAAGATCTCTGAAAACCTCTCGCTACCCAGGCCAAGTTTCTTCTCCCCGGACTGGGGTGGGTGGGGGGTGGCAGGGAGGTTTTATGGAGGTTGTCTGGAGGGCAAAATATGGATGCGCTGTCTGGCACCGACTTGATAATGGACTCTTGTGTAAACACTTGCCGCCCCTTGTCAATACTGGTCAACATCAGCATCTTAATGACAGCTGTCACTGCGGGAAAAGTGACACAGAACACGCTTCCTTTGCATCAGTCCTCCCCCACCTTTCCGACCTCCACGCCCCTCCCCTGCCGCTCCCCCCTCCCCCCTCCCAGTATGTTTGTGTTAGCAGTCGGCTGGGCTTTCCATCACGCTGGTCTGGTCTCATCACTCTGTAGGTGGAGGTGGGGGGGGGCACACCAGGGTTGCAGAGGCGCTGACCATTGACAAGAAGTAGAAAAACCAGGAATAGGTTGTCAGGAGAGCTCGCGAAGACTCAACGCAGGAGGATTTTTTTTCTTTTACTCAAGTACCAACGTTTTGAGTAGACCACCTTCATCAGGGTATGACAAGGCGCCGAGCACCCACGTGTTCTGCAAAACAACCAGGTGGCTCAATGATCAACAGAAAAGGCCCCACTGATGGACAGGAATGTTCAGCTATGCATGTCTTCAGGACGCCGTAGTTCTTCCTGCGCAGAATTTACAACGAGAACGAACAAGTAAAAAATCACACGCTCTCTTCCTGCACCACTGAAAGTCTGAGTTAATTATTTTCCGTCTGCCTGACACCCCCGTCGCTCTATGACCACCCGCTCACACAGAGCGGCGCAGCAATCGTTTGTGTTTGCTCTCAATGCGCGGCTCCCCCTCAAACACCTGCGTGACTCTTCTCCTTTCAAAGCTGACTCATTTCTCTGATTCCCTCCTCTGAAGTGTCTCCCACACTCTACTCTCAGGCTCCCATAGTGAAGCCGAGTTGATGCGAGGACAGAGTGGGAGTCAAAGGTGAGCTGGAGCCAAGTGGGGATTCCCATGCTCAGATCCAAATCGGCCAGACACAAATGCAGACAGTCACTCCGACATGACATTTAGAGGCTTCTAGCAAAAGAAAAAGTGAGAAAAAGACTCTGTGTGTATTTGTGAAAAGTGAATTTCATCGTGAATGAGCGACTGCTTCTCAAATTCCCCTTTAGAGCTGTATGTCAACATCTGTTACTTAGTCAAATAAATTTCCCCTAAAAAGTACAAATACGACCATCTTCCTTCTCTCACTACTGAGTTGTTGCGTCCAAATAGGGGGTGATGTCACTTCGATTTAAATTTGGCAGCTGCTCAGACAAACCACAAATATCTGAAAGGAACCAAAAGCACCCAAAATAGCACAGGGAACTATTTCTATGCATTTCCAACAATGAGTAGTATTGCATTCGTAGCAGACTGCGCACATGAAAATCCGACGGAGAACTGAAACGTTTGAATTGCAGTCACGCTGTTTGGCCGCAGCACTCGTGTTTCTATTGTATTCACTTCAGTGTTTCAGAGGTCTCCGCGGGAAACACAACCTCATTTCTGCGAGGAAGTAAAACACCATCAAGGTTGTGACACGTTTGACATGTACTTTTCTGACATTTGTGATGTCTAAAGATCATATTGTTGACGAGATGATTCGGAGATCCCTCCTATTTGAGATAATGTCAAAAAAACAAACAGTTATTCATCATACACGAGTTCATTACGGTTATTCACTTTTGAAGCAAAGCTGTCTCCATTCATTCCACTCAGTACACACCAGATCCAAGTAATACCTGCTTGTCACTCTCACCGTGTACATACTGTTTATTGTGCTCAAACGGAGCTCGAGCTTCCTGTTTGAAGTGTGTCGCAGGTATGTTGGTCTCTTGGGGGGAAAATGTGCATCTGTTCCTCATGAATAATACATTTGTTGTTCCTGAGCACAAAACGATGAGGTCGGATGAACACATGAAAGAGACGTCAGAGACTCTATACTGACAAAACAGTGCATTTTGTGATCACATCAACAAAGCGTTTCCTTTTAAGACTTACTCAAGTATTAATAAAAAGGCCTTTATGTATGTGCTAAAATAAACTATACGGTCACATTCTTCTTGACAATTGCAGTCAGCAAGACAAGATAAACATTTCTATTTCATTCCTGAATCTATTCGATCACAGTGAATTTTCTAATGTGAATGTATTTCATAGTTATAATTGTAAAAAAAACAACTAACTAACAAGAGATGGGCTGTAGAATCCCAGTGAACCTTTATTCTTCTGAAGTGTTTCTAAAATACCTGCAAAACTAAAAGCCCCCCCGTGCTCAGCGGCATGAGACTCACATGAGACTTCTGTCTGAATTCAAACCACAATACCTGCAAACGATCTCACCACTGTTAAAAAAAATCATTGCACTTCCTTAACAGCTGCCACCTACAGTTTTTTCACTTTCATAAACGCTTCGGCTTGGCTAGAAGTCGATGGTATAAACTGGAATTTCGTCCGAGCCACATTAAGGAACTCAAAAACTTTTGCACAGGAAGAGCGTTGCGTCACATCACATCACGTCGCGTTACCCCCCCCCCCCCAACGCCCCCCACTTTTCTTTTAATTGAGGTGTTTAAACAAGAGCGAACCAACAGGATCAAATTTGGGGCTTGAGGTTTCATGGTTGGAATGATAGCATGTGCTCAGGAAGCTCAGGAAACATCCGCTTGCTGCCTCATGGACATTACCAAGGAAACCCCGCGGTTCTCTGAAAGTCACTGCTGTTGCAGTACACTGACCAACAGTGGCAGTGTGGTTGAACGCAAACACGCAAGCAAACGCAGTTTGACCCAGAAGATTTTTGTCTTGTTTTTTTCCTGAGAACACTGATTTTTAGTGAGCGGTTGGAACACCAAACATCCCGACTTACTCAATTCTTTGGACATTTTGTTGTCAAAGGTATTTTGGAGCCTTTTGTTGCCTTGCTTTGTAAAACTCTGATTTTTGTGCCGGCAGATAATCAAGAAAAGTTTCGAGAAAAAACCCTGAAGAAATGTTTGAAGGCATTCTTGGGATATGCAGCATGTTTGGCCACAATTGCTACAGAGAAACATTTGCCCCTTCAAATGCCAGCAATCGCCAACTCTGAAACTGGGAATGATGGACTGTTTGACACTGGGATGTTTGCAGCATTAGAAGGTAAAGTAGAAAGTAAAAGTGAAACACAAACAGAAAGTGTTTAAAGGGGCTTTGGGCCACTCATCACTCGCTGGGTACACATGAAGAGTCCCACATTTTCCCACCCACATCCTGGGTGCCAGCTGCTGTGCACCTTGTAGCCGTAATTTTATAAGGGCCGGCAGGGCCGCTCGCCGGCTCAGTGCCAGCCTGGCTGTGCGAAAGAAAGGGAGAGTGAGAGACAGAGGAAAAGAGAAAGGAGGGAAGGAGGAGGGAGGGAGAGAGGTAGAAAGAAAGGTCACCGGTCTCAAGGACTTTCAGCCACGGTGTCTATATTCAGGGGAATAACACAGTTTGTACTCGTGGGATTGCAGCAGGGAGGAGTAATAATGATATGCCATCCTGCGGTTCGGTCTGCAGCGTCACGCGCACACACACACACACACACACACACACACACACACACACACACACACACACACACACACACACACACAC
>JASSRZ010000575.1:0-12611 GCA_032164315.1 Malacoctenus gilli
TGTGTGTGTGTGTGTGTGTGTGTGTGTGTGTGTGTGTGTGTGTGTGTGTGTGTGTGTGTGTGTTTGTGTGCGCGCGCCCTGTGACGATGTCCCTTATGTGTGACAGGTTGTGGGAACGTTACGTGAATAGGCCCTGATGCTTGTGTCAGGCTCTGTGTGGGGGCACTGTTGAGTCACCACATTCCATTGTTTCTGTGTCAGCGTCACTTCACAAGTGGTTCAAAACATTGGAGTGATTCCAGACCAAGCATTGTTTGCGTCTTCCTTGATTTCAATCAAGTTGGTAGTTTCTTTCGCCATACAAGTCTCCACCTCTCTGAAAGCCCACGTTTTTCCCCGCAAGTGCTTGTAACTTAGCGGCAGCCTCATCAACTTATTTGGTCAGTGGGCTCAGAACAGTTTGATTTGAGAAATTGTAGCTGTAGATTTGGAAATTCCGGTCATTACTGTGGAAACACAAGGTTGTTGCAAAATATGTCACAATTTCGGAGGCTAGCAGTGAAAGCTTCTTCAAGCACAAAGCATTGAATAAAGAACACTTCTTCTCCTCTGTAACTGTTATCTGCACCTGTCCTGTTCGCTTTAATCAATGTGAAGGGGGGAGAAAAGGAAACCACATTTCATGACATTCTCTCGCCTCTGCTGTGCGAGGCAACATTAGCATCTCGAATTATTTGACATGTTGAGTTAGCATTGCCGCGCCATGGACAACCTCATCCACTCTTCGCCATCCGGGCTCGAGACCCTTATCAGCATGTGTGTCAGGACATGACAAATGAATGGCTCTGCCTCTTCTCCTCTCACTCTTGCCCCCTCTCTCTTCGCACAGCTCTTATCTGTGATTCCGAGCATCATTCTCCTCTCTCCTTCCTAGTCTTTTTCAAGGGTGTGCTGGCCGGGGCTCTTAATTATGGAGAAACCCATTTTCAACACCAAAGAGTTATATCCGTAAAGATGCATAACACCTAATAAAGTACTTAACATAAGATGGAAGCAATAAATCTTAATAAATTAAAAAAAGAGCCTGTCAAAGTCCCAGCCTGCTTTTAGTGATTTTAATGAAGTGGCAGCAATGAGCCAGCTGACATGATGAGAATCACTCTTTGATGAGGAACGTCTATCTTCGGCAAAGTGTCCACCTCATTCCGTTCATGCTTATCAGCCAGGTGGGTTTGGGTCTCTCTCTCTCTCTCACACACACGCACGCACGCACGCACGCACGCACGCACGCACACACACACACAGAGCGTTAACCAAACAAACATTAGCATCTGCTGCCACCAGTCCTGCGCGTTAGGAGGCGGTCCGAAGGCAGGGTGTGCATTGCACCATGGGAGGACCAAATGGCGTCATTATAGACCTCATCTGCTCCTCCAGCGTCATACAAACCTCTTTCATCTCCCCCCCAAAAAAGCCCCATCTCTCTCTTCCGCTCGCGCGTCTTTCACAAAGTGCCTCACCTGGCAGCCCTGATTATTATTTCACTGATAAAATATCGGCCTATTGGGGATTTTTTTTCCCGTGTCTGATAAATGAATGAAATTTGGACAATTTTATTCAGGCAAAGTAGCCCTGACCTCGGCAAAGGTGTGTGGGTTATGATGGGCCCCAGTTTTTTCTAGCTGCTGTTATCTGGAAAATGCACTTTATTTGTTGACATTTTTATAATTGAGGCTGACACAGTATGTCAGTAGATTTAATTTTTTATTCGAAAAATACTTGACATAAATCCACAAATATCTGCCCAGATAAACCAGAGATTTGTTACCGAATTTTCATGCACTTTTTTCTTTGAATGGATCTGTATTTTTCTGCTATTTACAGTGAGAGTTTAAAAAACAATTGAACTGCCAAAATATTCTGTTTACCATTAGAGATCAGCCAGAGCTGCTTATAAATCAGTTTTTCATCACTGCATCCAACACAAACTGAATATTATATGCAAATGAGATAAAATATGAAAATAAGCCATGACAAGCAGAAAATGATTGGTTATTTGTAATTTTTCTGATCATGCGTCACTACCTGAATACTCTTGTAAGGTCAGTTGTTGGCCCTATGTAGGAAGATGTAGTAGTGAAATACTTGAACAATGGTGATGTGTGACATGAGGTCACATTGACTTTGACCTTTGACCGCTTAAAGTTAATGCAAAGCAAACAAGGGGAAACATGCAGCCATTGTTTCAATTGTGGCCCAGGAGCCGGTGGAGCCTGAGCTGATGGAAGCAGGAAGGTAGTTTAACCATATTTAATGCAAATAGAACTGTCTCATTTAAGTCAAAGATAAAGTGATATGGGAATGGCAGTGAAAGTGATTAGATATGATCATTGGCTCTGCCTTTGGTTTATGGATGGGGCAAAGAGGAATTCAGAAATTTGCCATGTTTTGAAGAGTAGATTTTCTGGCTGACATACACATCCAGGAAATGTTCCCTCATGTTTCTGCTCTTTTCGCATTGACTCTGATTAGCCTAGAGAGGCAGCACAGTTGTAGGTGAAACCGGGGGGGGGCTTCTATGACTTACAGTTCAGATGCAGGTGGAAGCATGACTGGATTTAATATCTTAATGCTATGCAATGTACTGCATGTACTTGGATTTTTGGAACATGTTTGCATGTGAAAAGAACTTAGCTGCACTGAGAGTTGGTAGTGTGGCCTGGAGGATCTGAGTCACATGTCTCAGAGTGTTTTCCTCTAGACTTTTTTTTTGCTGTCAAGACAAACATACCTGAAATATAATGCAAGATCCCCCCAACCATGTTTTTTCCCCCTGAGGTGTGGTTAAGGGCTGACCTGACCCCAGATCAGAAACCACTCTGACCTCTAATGTTGGATGAATGAGAACCAGATATGACATTTGACAAGTGGTTTCCTGGCGGCACATCCTTTCAACATTCCACATCATGTTATGGTTGCATGTTGAACTTTTGGAATATCCAGTTCCTCCTTGCGCCTCATTCAAATACAAATTAATTAAGTTTAAAAAAAAAACAAAAAACAAGCAGAAGAAACTTGTCATTGTATAACGTGTTTGCATGTTAAATGTTTGCATCAAAGATACACTTTGAATAAATTCTTTGAAATAAGGAACAAGATGCTGTTCAAAATAGCTACAAGTGTTTCATTTTTTGGAACTATTCACTGACTGTTCACAATGTATTGCCTTCCCCCTTTCCTTTGTAAAATGCTTGCTGATCGTGGTGCTAACCATCACACAGGCAGTGGAGTCATTTTCAGATGTGGGTGTAGTCTGCCAGCAGTGAGCGTGCTACAGGCTGCTGGTGGGTGAGTGTGAGTAACTTCCGGTCTGACCCCCGACTCCTGAACTGCCCTTCAGCGCTACCCACCAAGACAAACAGGCTAATCCTGGAACGTGGTTCCGTCGCAGCGCTATCAGGACACCCAGCTTTTTCCTGTCCGGCGCCATCAACACAATGCAAAGGAAGCACGGGTGAACAGGAGCTCGTGTGCATGCGTGGGTGCGTGTCTGCGTGTGTGCGTGCCTGCTTGTGCGCATGCGTGTTCTTAAACCTTATTAGACTAAAGAAGGGTTATAGAAATAGTTAGTTATCACTAAAACAGGGTTGAGACAATTTGCTGTTTATCTTTGCGTTCTAACTCCATTGGCCAGCAGTATGATGCTGGATGCTGCTGCAGTAAAAGGATGGATTACCTACTTGAAAACCCAAACAGGTACCATCACAGTAAAAGATAACCATTAATTTTCCATGGACACAGAGTATCATACGATTCCCACTGACATCATACGTCGGTCAGTAAGTAAGAGCTCGCAAGAACATTTGGAATGCATATATTGTTGGGGGGGGCATGTGAACTTTTCTTTCTCTTTATTCTCTCTCTGGAGAATCATCCATTTGCGGTGCTAATCAGCGACAGCAGCGCCATTCTCAGCCCTGCTTCAGTTTTTTCCATCCAAAGCTGGATTAGAATTGGAGGCTGCTTTGTCCCTGCCGTTTGATAAGACGGATCACAGCAGATTGGCGAGGTCAGGGTTTTTTTGGGGTTTTTTTTATCTCCAGCATGCATTTAAAAACTGCCTTCAACTCGGTCGTCAGGCAGAAACGACAGTTCCCATGATGTCCCAGATCAGATAGAAGGCAGCTCCAATTAACCAGAGCCCTCTCTCTCACCGCTCGAAGGCTCAGCTGCTCTCAATGAACCTCCACATCACCCCAGCACAGGAGGGACAACCCGCGGGAGAACACAGTGAACCCTGTCAGCTGTCACGGATGTGTTGCTAGCCGTGGAGGTGTCATATTCCTCTGGATTAATGAGCACTGAGAGCCTGATTGCTACCGTGGCATAAGTAGCACCTGCAATTAATACACACTGTAATATAATTAGGCTCGTGTGATTGGGATCCTGTCAGTGCACAGTTTGTTTGCTTGGCTAATGTGTTTGTGAGGCCTGTGCAAAGGCTCAATTTGCATTCACATGGGTGGGTTGCTGTTGTTGTGATGTTTGGCATTCAGAAACAGGCGAGTGGGAGTGATGCCCTGATTAAAGTAAAGCTAGTTTTAATGAAGGACAGTAGTAGGATGCAATGTATATTGCCTCCATTGATTTGTTATTACCTGATTTGTTGTGCAATTTTGGTGACTCAAAAGCACAAACCAATTCAATAAGTCATTAATGCCCTTTGATAAACAAGAGCCAATAATAAAAATAAACTTCTGGCGAGAGATGCATATTTTTTTGTGGAGGAACAGATATTTCTTTGCAGCCTCAGTGTTTCTACAAGATAGTTTGACCTGATAAATTGGTGTTAATAGGAGCGCCTCACATGGATCCTGATGTGACTATAGGTTTGGAAGTGTGAGAGCTTCAAGTGCAGATGTGTTATGAAGAGAGTTCATAATTTTTGCACTTTCGGCAGAACAGCATTTTTTCCGGGAGGCACCACACTGATACAGCTCATTTGACAGTTATTCCAATGCCTACTGGTAATTTTGTGTCACTGCTGTGATAGTACCCGGGATGTAAAGTAAACAGCATGCATTGATCGTCTGTATTTAATGTCGCACCTGTATTGGTCCCATGTCGGGACCATGTGCGACCGGGGATGGATTCATGGAGTGTAATGTACCCCACTTAGCAGTGGGTTTCAGCGGCTCCAGCGGCAGTGGTGTGGCTGTCCCTCTCCTGGGTCTGCATGAAGATGGCAGACGCAACATCCATCCACCCGGTTACAGGCCTACGTGCATGATTAAATCACGGCGAAGTGTCGTCTCCCCAGCTCATGTATTCACTTGGGATGGAGCAGCTCACAGAGGTGGAAATTGTCGACCTCTGGTTGATCACTTAGAATCATTAGGATTTGTCATGTGAGCGCTGCAAACATCTGTATGAGACTCCACAGTAATCCGCACAACTGCCAATGGCGGTGTGAGGCTGATGTCTTTTCAGCGGCCACTAGAGAGGGCTGAGAGAACCTTCAGCCAGCTCCTGCTCCTGTTTTTGCATTCGCCAGGCAGAGGGATTGTCCCTGACATTAAAAACAAGGCAACACTGAGAAAAATCAAACCCGTCTGCCTCTTTTCAACAAAAGTAGAGAGGAAAAAAAGAAGGAAGTGTTATAAGGAAAGAGCCACTATTCTTGTTTTTCTTTTGTCCCTGACTGCTGTGAATGTAACACTGGCAGTCCGTTTCCTGAACACTTGTCGTCCATATCCTGTAATGGCTCATGACTCCAGCCTCACTCCTGGTGGAGCTCCTTCAACGGGGCTCATGTTTTTCCAGCCTGCAGCACACTCCTCCTGCTAGTGCCCTTCTCCCTAAGACTCCTTCTTTCCAGTCTCTTCCTATCAGCAGCCGTTGTTTCACAAGCCGTCCTCTGAGGCTCATCTTCCTCATGCAGGCTGTCAGGTCGGGCTATATAACAGATCTGGGAACCTACCCATTACTTTTATTTTAAAGACACATGCCTTTTTATGTTGGTGAGAACGATTTTCTGCCAGGGTTTGACAAATCAGAGACAGGAGGGGGGGAGCTCCACGCACAGTTGTTCTTCCAGGGGGGTCATTGTCTTGACAAGCAGCAGAGTTGTGAAGCTGATAATTGGAGCAAAATGTAAAAAAACCCTACAACAATTAGTGATACAACACAAATCTGTGTGTGTATAAACACTGAAACTATGACAAGCAGTCGAACAGTTTGCATAGACGAGGCTCATTCCCATGTCAGTGTGAGTAATTAGCAGCTGGCTAAATAAGCGTTCGTCACATTGTGAGACAGCAAATCATTAAGATTCCTCCGCTTGATGTGTCATCTCACTTTGGATGAAAAGTATGCAGGATTAATAAAGGTATGAATACTTTCACACACACTCATCGGCTGTTCTGCAAACCCACACTTTCCAAAACTCTGTCTTTGTGGGCCCAGTTTTTTCCGTTGAGATTATATATCTTGCGAAACCGTCTGGACAAATGTTTCCACCAGCGGCAACCAGACCTGATCTGGAAACCCAGTTTTCAAACCTTACTGAAGACGTGTGCATCTCAAATGTTGCAGCTCCTCAGGTTTTGGAACCCACAGAGTAGAACAAGGACACACACGCACAAATGACCCGCCTGGCCTCCCACTATCTCTGTTGTCCCAATTAAGCAGCTGCTTCCCTCCTCCTCTGGTCCTCTGTCTCTCAGCGCATCCAGCTGATGAGCGGCCCACTTGCTCTCGCTCCTCTGTCCTGCCGCCACCGCCATCGTAGCAGCTCGCCTTTAATTACCCTGCGAGGAACGCACTCGCACATTTGTCACAGGAGGAGCTCTGCCTGAGTGTACGGTGACCCTGCATATGAGATCATGTGTGTGTTTGTGTTTTGTTTCTGGAGTGTTTCAGGGCTTGTTATAGCAAGCAGGGCTTTTCTTTTTTCAATCCTCTGGGCCCCCTTTTGTTCAAATCCAGACCTGATTTGTGCCACAAAAACTATGAATCTCTCTTCTCTTATTCAGTTTCATCTTCCTTTCTCTCTGAAAGAACGACTTGCCATCGCCCCCCCCCCACCCCCTTGCTTTTTTCTCTTTCTTTCTCTTTCTCCCGACTCTCTGCTCACTTTGTCCTCATCGATAATTCATACCGCTTTTGCTTGGTCTTTGTCTTAATGTGCTGCTAATGTTGCACTTGACTAAAAAACCCTGATTTTCTGCAAGAGGAACCGACGGAAAAAAAAATTCCTCGAGCAGCTGAGGAAATGTCACATGGCTCGCCACTTTCGACGTGCGTTTTTGTCATGAAAAAGGACGGATTGCTTGGCTTGTCAATAATAAGTGGCTTCAGTTGAGTTTTGGCTTTGGGTTTTCAGCTTTTTATGCGTCATTTTTTATGCCTTCACCATGTTTGTGTCTTTTAGGTTGTTTCACATCACAATTTGTGTCTCTTCTTCCTTGTTTTTGATCCTAATATTGCCTTTTTAATAGAAATTTTCCAGTTTTAGCTCATTAACAGTGTTGTTCACAGTTTTTATCAATTTTTGCATTCTTTCACATGTTTTTTTTTAATATATGAATGGATGATTTTTAGAAATTCACCATTCTACACCATCTCATCATTATCGCTTTGTGGCTCTCTCTATCAAAACCCTGCATAAAGACACCACAAGGAAACAGTAAGGAGACGCAGTCATGAATTTGGGTCTTCTGCAACCGCAGAGGTTTTCTGGTGAACGTAGAACAGACCACAGTTTTGAACCAACCTTTTAGTTCTTGGACACATACACAATTGTGCTGGTTAAGGAACACACCTATTGACTTCTGTTGAATTCCACAAGCCAGGAACACGGGAGATAAGTGGAGCCTCCAGATGAATGGGCAATAAATCCGTAGGTTGTGATTCGTCAGATCTAGTTGTTTCATTGATCCAAGATACACCCCTGCTCGACTTGATTCTGTGGCCACTTTTCACCAAATTTCTGGGTTCCATGCCTTCATTTTACTCATCAGTCCCCGATTTATAGGCACTACTGTATATGATTCTTGTAAACGTGCGCCATCAAATATTAATCCCCTCTATGTGCCATGTTTAACAAACAACAAGCACCTAGTGATAGTGAAAGCTTTTTTCTGGACATGTGTTGTTGCTGCTCCTGTGCGATATCAGGTGTACAACTAAATAATTCAGCGGTGGAGGAGCTGAGTTATTGTCCGCGTGTGGTGCTCCACCGGCTCACATTGGAAGTGGTTGGACAGGAGAGGAGGAGCAGGCTGGACTGATTCGTGATGCTGACGACACGAATGTTTACCATTGGCGCATGGTTCATGTAATGTGTACAGTGTAAACAGGTCGTCGCTGCAGCAGTTAGTGAGAAAAGAAAAATGATACAGGCTTTTTTTCAAAAAAAGCCAATGAACTAAAGTGTCTCAAGTTCAGCAGATGTGTGCGCCTCATATTGAAGGTTTAATATAGCATTTTTCATGATTTCAGACCCCTTTCATTTGGCAGGACGGTAAAAATGGCTTCTTTGGCTTCAGACTCCCGAACATGCTGAATTATATCCAGCTTTAGAGGTGCCCTTTGTGTCTTATAATAAAAGGTAAACAAAAATATGCTTGGCAGACTAGCTTTAAAGGTGTATACATAACATTTCTAAAGGATATTTCACACATATGATGAAATGTCTTTACATTATTTGAAAAAAGGAGCTTCTGGAGCAGAATTCACACGTGAGGACCGTTAAAAAATGACACAAGTCACTGTGTAAGAGCATCGCCGTGTGATGAGGGTGGATGCTGCAGGCAACCTTTGGTCTTGTTGTCACTGTTAACACAAGTCTCACATGTTTCAGCTGAGACCTGATTATCTGTTCAGTTCTATGAGGCGTCGCCGTCAGAAAGATTCAAAGCACATCAATGTAGTTGGGCTGCATAATATCGTATTTCATGGTCACAGAGACCACCCTAATTTGATGAATACATATTATACATTATACATTAATATACAGTATACATATAGATGAGCTTTGGTTTTAACACTGAATTAACCACAAAGTTTCAAATAGAAACTGCTACCACAAGACTACATTGTTCTGCCTGATAAACAGAAAAACTTTTTCTTTTCGTCAGGCAGAACAAACAGCTGGATTGAAACGTAGATGGGTGCAACTGTTGTGTGCAAAGCACACTGGGAGGAATTGACATCCCACCGTCAAGTGGGACAAGTCCAGTCTCTAGAATCTCCTCAGTTCTAACCCAGTCAACAAGCTGCTCCTGTTGATGTGGATTTGTGGTGGATTCTGTGCAAGACATCGAGAGAAAGGCAGAGGTCAGGAGCTGCTGGATCTTTTTTTCCACTCGTCCATCTCTCATGTGGCCCACTGTCCTCTCCCTCCCCTTCTCACATTTCAGTTAATTTATCACTTGATCTGGAACTGTTTAATTCTTTCACTAATGACGAGACCCACCAATCCGAGTTCTGATCTGGAGGAGTTGGGATAAGCTACCCCAGGAGTGGCATTTGGCAGCTTATCTCCGTGAGAACATGGCATTGCGTCCCCACCCGGCCCCCAGAGAATTTCGGCCTCCACACAGGGAGAACACGGGCTTCTTCTCGCTCTCTGGTTATCCGGATCGCCCATCTGTCCCCCTCAGTCCTACTTTTATCTCCCCTTCCTTCGCTTTTCATCTTCAATAAGGTTCTTGTCGATGATGATAGAAATTCTATCATCTCTCCATCCACAGCAGCTCTTCTGCTGGTCTCAGAGGAAGCTGACCCACCCATATTTTTGGCATGAAAGATGCCAGTTAGCGCCCCCCCCCCTCCCCCCAAAATCCGCTTGGTCTGTGCTTTATCTACACTGGGGCCTGGACAAGTAAACAGGCTTCACGTGAAGGTTCCCTGTAATTACACAGTGAACTGTTTCCACCAACGATACAGCAGCCCCTGAGGTCCAGCTAAGGGGTTTTGGGGAAGGATCCAGCTATTGTGTTGGCTTGTGTCCAGTCCCACCAGCTGTCCTTGAGCACACTGTGACTCTCCCTTCTGAGACTGCTGAGTCCAGACCCTGCTTTCACTGACGGTGACTCTGCACACCAGCCGCTCTCTCGGCTTCCATAATAGGAAACAGTTTATTGGTGGTGTTACGTTTTTAGTAAAATTGTATGCAGAGATCCTTTCTGTGTTACACAGGACCTGTTCATATGGCTTCTTCCATGAAATTAGCTGGAAACCTAGTGGAGCGAAAGGAAAGGGTGTTGAAGAAGTATAGAAGAAGAGATAATAGAGTGTAAGATTGTGAAAATGATTAGAAGAAATGATAATAGAAGAAAGAAGATGAGAAGAGAGGACAATTAGATTGGAACCAGACACACCCTCAGAGTACAAACTTCTGTCCGGTAACCTTTCTTGCTTCAACATCTTACACACAGGACTCTCTTTAAGGGCCAAGCACACCCTTTACAGGCCACAGAAATTGTATTTTTGATCATTTTGGATCACAGCAAGCTTCCTTGTACCGTCCCTTCTCTATCCTGCAAATTGCCTTCAAATCCATCAATAACTTTTTTGAGTTATTCAACAGACGATTATTCTCTCGCTCCTCCTTGATGGAGGTAAAAAACCACCAATAGAGGACAGAACTGACTTGATTTTATGTAACAACGATATCATAGAGGAGAGATGGTGGCCGTGGTTACCACTCTCCAGCAGGGAAGTTCCAGTGTAAGTGAATCTTCACCTCTCCAAGCAGTGAGAGTGGTAAGAGCCTGTTCAGCACACGTTGAAACACCTTGTTCTGTTTGACTTTGTGAAATTTCTCCATTAGCCCCTATGAGACCAATCCATAGCTCATTTCTCCCCTCAGTGCACCCACTCCCATCTGCCCCACCATCAGTCACCATGGAATATTTAAAGCAAATCATCATGAAGCCCTTGCTGAGTGGATTTCAGAGCTGCCACAGAGGGAGAGATTAGGCCTCACTGACCAAATTACGAGTAAGAAGTGCACGTTATGAATGTCATCCCTGTGGCCTTGTTCATTTCTTTATTTATCCCTGCAGATTCCATTCCTCCATGCACTCATTCGTCATCCTCTCCCAGTGGAGTGGGATGGGGGGGGTGCACTCACACCGGAATCAGGGAGGGTTTCTGTCAGGAAATCTTCTTAAAGCAGCACTTGGCAAGATTTTTTTATAGAGGGTGGGGTGGGGAGGGGGGGGGAGGGGTGGATTGTCTGATCAGGCTAAATCATGTGGCCCATCCGCACTAATGAGGAGCTGAAGCTTTGGCCCATTTTCCCTCTGCTGAAATACTGGTTTCTGGGCAATCCCTGCTCGCGAGCCTTGTGTGCACGCCACACAACACATGTGGCATGTTGTACAGCAACAACGTAAAGTTTTCCTTAAAATATATGCAAAGCTAAATTCTAGCTCTATGCACCTGAATGCATTTATTCACCCTCATTAGCAGTGGAGCGGGGGTGGGGGGTAAATATACCCGGTTCAAACATCCTGGTCTCACTCTGTCACCCTGACAGCAATTTCAAAAATGACCAACTTTAATAAAATTAGCTTTAGTCTGAGGTTGAAGTGGTTGTGATCAACATTGGCAGCTTTAGCTTAACACGAGCTTCCCTTTTTAAGGGCCGTCTGGTCTGACATTGACAGCAGTCATAATCGCAATGGACTGCTGCAGCTGATTTTTACATTATTTGATCTGACAATTATAGTCAGTGGAGGGGGCGCAACACAGTCGGAGAGGTCTGTTAAAGAGAGATGATATTCAAGGATTATTGTAGTTCTTTGCTCCTAAATATCATATGATGTCACTGACTCATTTGAGATGAAAAACTGGGTGCATGAACTTAACTAAAATGAGTTTGACATGTGAGAAACTTCTTTTCACCAACCAGTGGGTCACAGAGGGCTGGGGGCCAATCCCAGCTGTCAAAATACCATGGAGAATTGGCCAGTCCATCTCAGGCAAAACATGAGATGTTTTTCACTTATTTCCAGAAGTAAACAGTAAACACTTTCACAAAAGCTAACTGAGTGTGTCGGCTGTCTATGTCGGCTGGCCGCTCCGGCTCTCAGAAAGCAGGTCGTGAGTGGTGTCGAGCCGCCTCTGTTCCTGCCTCCCGTGTCCCAACAATCCTTATTTTCTGCTCCATCCACTCATCCTTCTCCTGGAGACTTACAGCAGCCTCTCAACGGAGTTGCTTACAAGCTTAGTGCCATCACCAAGGGAGCTGCTCCACAGTGACTCACAGTGTTTCTGTTTAAGCCTCTTTCTGTCATCTCTACAAGTCCACTGATCCAACCATCCATCCATCAGGCAGCACCTCTGCAGACAACAGGCCTGCCTCTCTCTCCTGCTGCAAATCTGCTTAGAGTCTCAAGAGCAAGTGAAACAATGAATCTCTTCTTCTTCTTCTTCTTCTTTGCCCTCTCCTCTTCTCTTCTCTCCTCTCCTCTCCTCTCCTCTCACTGCATGCTGGGAATGTGGGCGTGTGTGTGAGTGCGTGAGTGTTTGCGGAGCGTGTGGAGCGGGTGGAAGTGTCAGAGTGCTTGAGGGACGTTTTCTCCAACTTTTCTTCCTGTTTTCTGACTGTTTCAACTATTGTCTTCTCTCATGAAAAGGTAAGACAAGTTTTAATTCAC
>JASSRZ010000576.1:0-12611 GCA_032164315.1 Malacoctenus gilli
TGTGTGTGTGTGTGTGTGTGTGTGTGTGTGTGTGTGTGTGTGTGTGTGTGTGTGTGTGTGTGTGTGTGTGGTGGACAGCTTTTTCTTTCTCATCTCCTGCCCCTTCTGCTCCTGTGTAGCCTTTCCTCCCCTTGGCTGACCTTCCCACCACTCCCAGCCCCTTTATCCTGCAGATGTTGGCCTGACTTTGTGGTTTGTCATCGCCACACAAAGGCCTTTCTGTCAACAGGGGCCTGGCATCGGCCTGGGCCCCCGCCAGCGTAATCTGTCTTCGACAGCCGATCTCAGTGCCAAGGGGGGAGGGTTGGCATGAGCTAGCTGTGAAGCAAGCAGAGGATGGTGGGATGGACGGGGGGAGGGGGGGGGGCACACAGCTGTGAAGGGAGGTTCAACAAACAGTATAGAACAGTATTGAAAAGTTAACTGTTCAGATGCAGCAAGGGATTTCTAAATTTTTTTACCGCATCGGATGTGCAAAAAGGCTGAGAGGCTGTCAATCAAGGTGTTGCCTTGGAGACTGTTGGACATGGAAGAAAACTTCTGGATATGGAAGTGACCTGAGAACCAAACGGCTCCAACATCCGGCACGGAGTGGACCAAGGATGGACCGACCCTCCCAGCAGGGTCAGAAAGAGTCTTCACTGGTTTTAGCAGAGACGGAGAGTCCCCAGCTGCCTGAGGCGTCCACCGCCTGACCTCAGCGCTGATAGCCATGGGTCCAGTAACTCTCCGGTGTGAGTGGGAAGAGCTGTTCCATTCACGTGGTACAGTCATTGGTTTCACTCTCACTGGTCAAAGCATTCTGCCAGCCTGAGGTGATGTGACCCGCAACACAGACTGTATTGCTCAGCAAGCTTTGGCCTTCAGACATCAAGAAATGTCTGTAGGACGCTCCTTGTTGACATTCGGTACCTTTACTTCAGTAGCAGTTTGAGCTTTCTGGCACGTTAAGTCTGAAGCTTCCTGACGGACACACACGGGGCAGAGTGCCCTGTCGTTCTCAGGGTTTCTCCTTCAAAGGAACAGCAATGTAGGTGGTACATAAATAAAGGAGACTTACATCCATGTATTAAGTTGACAGATTTATTTACTTGATCTGCAACTTTACAAACAGATTCAGTTTTCTGAATTTGTGTGTCCTTGCCTGTTCAATAACACAGTATCTCTCCAAACACAATTACACAAGCCAAAGAAAGTACGCTCACACCACTCACGACATCACATTCACATGGAAGCCTACAGCAAACTCATGCATCATACAGTTAAGTGGCTGCATGCAAATAGCACATTACTGTTCTTGGACAAATGTTACTGTGAGACCGAACAAAAAGTTATTGTCTCTATTTCTAACTGCTCCTCTTTTCACAATGTAATTCAAATTTGACCTCCATCAAACTGCAGGTCCCCAAAGTGACCTGTATGCAAAGATGAAGACACACAGGTGAGTGCGTGAAGCTGGTGGAAATGACACATTGTGAACTGAAAGCAGAAAAGTTAGGAATGAACAGAGCACAGCTTGTGGTGGAGCAGTGGATGCTATGACTGCACAGAGGGACATGTGGACGCAGAGTCAGAATCGGGGCTGGAGGGACCAGGACGCAAGAGTAGGACGAAATGCGACACACTCGCCTCATTTGTGTCTTAAGTGTATTTTGTGTTTGCAGGGAAAAAGTTGTGAAACAGACCACTCAAAAAAGTGTTGATTTTTTTTCCTTTTTGGTAGATATACAGAGTGGTAACGTTCCAACCATAAACCAAGCTAATTTTAAAGTGTCAACCCAAGGAGACATGATGGAATCCACAGTGCCTCGTTGGTACAATTGGTGCAACTGTGTCTCACATTGTGCTGCAGTCAGTTGACTTCTACTGAACAGGAGGAGCAAAAGGTCAAGGCTCCACTTCATGAGTGTCCCTGAGTGGAACATGAGCTTTACATCACAGCTACATTGTCTGTGTCGTGAGAATCCGATCCATAAATGAAAATGTGACATTTATTCTGTGTCTCCTTCCTGCGTTATTTTCTTCATACAAAGGAAGGTTTTTTTTTTTACAACAATAGACTGAGTCCATGCAAGCGAATGTGTAAGCTGTGTTCTTGCTTTACAGCAGTTTAATGTTAGCTCAAGCATTGACACTCTGAATGGGCCCAAACATTTAGTTGTCAAGCAGTGAGCATTTGCTGCTGTCTCTGTGTAAATGCAATAAATGAATGTTTTGACCTTCCTTTCAGTTTGTAGTCGTATTTCTGATGTCCTTTGTGGGCAGCCTACTTTTCCCATTGCAGCGTCTTCCAGGAATTATGCCATTATGTGCTCTGAGTTTGGCCCACATGATTCCAGATGCACATGTGTAAAGCCCTTTTTTATGCATTTCTACACTCATCCTGCTGGAACAAGACTCAGAGACTTGTGTACCAACCTGTGCAGGAAGCAGAGGAGCAGCTGAAACATTAGAGGGAACCTACCTCTCTTGTAACATCAGATTTATCCACATCCTGTCTTGGAGTCAAAGAATGCCCCTCAACTTTCAAGAGAAAGGGCTCTATCATCGAGCTAATCTTAATGCTAAGTAACTGGCTGTGTAATCTATTCTAGCAGATGGATCTCTGACCTGTCACAAGTGCTCGAAGTGTTTTTGTTTTTTTCTTTGTTTAAGACTGCATGTCAGCAGTCAGTGGAAAATTGAAGAAAGGTGACAAACAGACTGAAGAAGATGTCCAGCCTCCTGTAAGCCAATTCACTGGGAAGGAAATTTCACAGGGTGATTGACAGAACCACCCGTCTGTCATTCTGACATGGCTTGGTATCGACCAATCACATGCAGGAAGCACACGAACCATTTGAGGAAAATTCAACAAAAACCTCGGCCACACACAGCCAATTTAGCACGTCAGGCGTCAGATTCTGTTGTATTTTTACTGTAAAATTCATGCATATTGTATTGGACTAACAGCACTGCTTCATATAGTTAAAGGCAGTCCAAGGACAAAGTGCAAAGGAAGTACTGCAGAAGTTCTCGACCTGCACCTGCCTCCCAGGATGACTGACTGGTCTGCGAGGATGCTGGTTGGGCTGCTCCAGCTGAAAATGTCATCAATTGCACCTGGTTCTTTAAGGGTGGTTTTGTTATGTACTGTATATATAATCTTCTTATTGCCTCCCAACTCCCTGGTGCAAGGTGCAAATGTCTTTTCCTATTCGTTTTATTTCTTGCCAATTGTATATGCAGATCTTGCAAGGTGGTTTAATGCCACATTTATAAAAGAAAATGACATACTCATTGTCATCAGACTAATTTCATCCAATATAATTCTTGACCTTCGTAATTTTCTAACATGCAGAGCCCAACTAATTTTCTAATTGACTGTCGTATCTTTTTCTGATATGTCCTTACATCACATATGTTGAAAGTTGCATTTTGAAAATCACAGACTACAGTAAAGTATGATTTTCTCTTGATGACACCTCGAGGCTGGTGGGAATGACTGAGCAACTATTTTTAACTGTTATTAACAAACCAAAATCACTGACACAACTCAATATCCATGGGTTTGCAAGTGTATTACACATCCGGGCGACGCGAGTCCCTGGCTCTCCCTCAGTCGCAAAGTGCGCTTCCCCGTACCAAGTCCACCAAATGCAAACGTAAACGTGGCACAGCAAAAAAATTTGAACAGAAAATCTCTCTCCATGCCCTGCATGCGTAGTCTCCTTTTAAGTCTTTTATCCTTCCTCTCCTTGGAAGTATAAAGAAACCAAGGAGCGTGATCAGAAATAATTCCAACTTTTCCTTTTATAACATTTTCCTTTTTTTTCACGTGATTCTTAAATTCTTAGAAATTCTTAAAACATTCTTAGAATTAAAATAAACAACAATAAATACATGATATATCCCAAGGTATTACAAAGCCCAGAAAAGCAGACGCTGGTTTGTTTTTTTTTCTTCACCTGTAACACTGCATTGGTGGGGTGTCATGTCATGTGTCGGCGGCTGGCGGTTTTTTCACCACGTGAGACTGAGCTGCGACGTGACGTTTTGACCGGCCTGTGCATGCTGCCCGGCAACAGACAAGCCGATGAACTGAATCACTGTAAGGAACCATCTGGGGAGCTGAATGTGTCGTGCTGTGCCCAAGCTGCAGGAAAAAGTAACTCATCATCGCGCCGTCCTCAAAGGAGACAGCAGGCAGAGGAGAGCAGTGGTAGTCGTGCCAACCAGGCACACTATCCCTCATTATTACGTTAGGAGTTGGGGGGGGGGGGCGGCAAGTGAATCACCACCTGCCCTTTCATTGTCTGCATGCCGGGGATCAGCCGATGCGGCTGTCTAGTGTGTGGACTCATTTCTGTGTCAAAGTCAGGTCCAATTTATGAGGGGTTTTTCAGCGACATCATAAATCTGCCAGCAGTCAAAACTACCTGCTCCTGATTGGCTGGCATCCATCATTCACAATCATATAAATGGCTGGTCAGTAATAATGTGTTAAAATACATCTCAGAAATAAAAATCCACCACAAAATTACATCGTGATCCATGCACATGTTTTCCCTGATCTATTGCATCATGTAAACAAACACTCGTGGAGACTGATCAGACTGTGCGTGTGCCAGAAGTGCAAAATCTATCGATGTACATTTGCTTCCTTTAGCAACATTTAAAAGTGAACGTGCTGTTATGTTAGTGGTCAGGCCCACATGAGTTGGACACTGCTGTTTCAGGTGGCAGGAAAGCCTGAGTGGGTGAGTGTTGATGACAAAGTGTGAAGAAGCTTCCATCAACACAGAGCCTTCAGTGTTACGTGTTCGTGTTATGATTCCTTTTGTTGTCGAGTCCGTCACGGTGATATTCAGTACAATTCGTTGGCACATTTTGCCACGTCACAGCTACATAAGGGATGATATTTGTTATTTATGTGTGTTTCTTTGTTCCTCTATTATGGGGGTTGAGTGAATTTAAAGTCAGATATCCTTCTGATAGAACAGACTTGTGTTTATGAAATACTTAATCCGGTGTGAAAATGGCCAAAGTGAACAAGCGGCAGAAAATAGCGACGCCGCACAGCTTTTGTCCCGTCATCCATGCTGGCCGCTCAGCGTGAGTGTGCGTCTTGCCTGCGCGGTCAACGGGGGTGTGATTCAGTCAGACGGGCCCGGCAGGCCGGCTGTGTCTCTCTCCCTGTGTGCAGGGGATGTTTTGTCATCCCGCAGTCTGGATCCTCGTTCTGTTCAGCCTCCGAGTGACGGAGTCTCACTGCAGGCCAGATTGACGTGACTCACGGCCCAGCAGGCGGCCCCTCTCTCTTGCTGGCTGCCAGAGAGTCATCGCTCCGTGAATAACTGCTTTTAGCGTCAATTGGTGGTTGGGGGAGGGGGGGGGGATCACAGGCACTGCTGTCCTCAGATCACTGCGGGGCTTTACCCACTGCAGCAGCCCCATTACACTCAGTCAATACAATATTATCACATAATCAGGGCACAGGTGGACTGACGTTGCTCAGCATGCAAGTTGACTCAGAAGGAGATCCTGGTGGCAATTAGCATTAGCAATGATTGGGTAATGTGTGTTCGTGCGTGCGTGTGTGCACGTGTGTATAAGATGCATGGTTATTATCTGGCTGATCATTTGTCAACCCTCATCCAGAAGTGAATGCATTGCTTTTTGTTAGTGTCGTGTTGTTAAATCTCACTGATATGTAGGATGGAGATGCTGTTACAGTGAAGCCTCTTTTATCGTGAGGGCTACGTTCCAAAAGGACTCCGCGATAGGCCAAATCAGCGATGTCGTCAGCTTGGTTTTTTTCCAATTATCATACAGTACTGTGTTCTGTAATGGCACCCCACAGCCACATAGCATCTACTTCCCTTTCACATGTCCAGATGTAAAACTTTTTCTGCTGTAGTTAGCATCTTCCTGCCTTTTGGACGCCTCCACAGCTGCCTTTGTTGTTGCAAAACGTTACGTCGACATTGTGGGTTTTGTTATGGCGAAACTTTGCAAATGTAAATTTGCCGAGCCGAACGCGTTCTGTACTGGGCAGAGACAAGGCACAGAGGAGATTGATTGACACTGGCCTACAGTCCCGTAGCCAAAACAGGACGCAGAGCACAATGTGGTTTTATACGCTATAAAAAAAACTGCATATAAAAAATCTGCGAAGCTGCGAAAGGTGACCGCAATATAGCGAGGGTTCACTGAATCTAGTGAGTGTGTGAGAGTAGTGTGGCTGCATGACTGTCAATGTCTGTACAGCAAAAAAAGAAATCAACAGAAAAGAAATAAAAGGATTGTAATCCTCTCAGTCCATTAGATGAAAAAAAATCTTTTTATTTTTTAAATGTTAAAGCAAAACAGAATGATTGAAATCACCAAATAAACATTATGAGCAGATTTTAGGATTATTTTTTTCAGATTATATTAAATTTTTGATATACAGATTATATTGCTACAGAATTAGCAGTTGTTGACAGCTAGCTTGTCAGTAAAAAGTTTGGATGGAAGGTTATAAGGTTAAAAGAAAATACACAAGCAAATCTATAATGAAGCTATTTCACTGATTCAAACCAGAAGGACCTGAAGAATTCAACAAAATAACAGGGCAAGAGAATATAGGGGGAAGGTAAGATACAGAAGGCAGGGAGTGACTTTTGGTGACGTCACGGCTGATGCTAATCACCACTGTTGTGCATGTGCAACAAGAAGAGACAGAAAAGACGGCAGAAGACACAGCAGTAGTTTTGAGAGAACACGAAGTGTCAACAAAATAAAAGGTACTCGTCACCATTAGTCGTCGATGACTGAATTAGTCATCGATGACTAATGGTGACGAGTCGACCAGTCGTGGCAGCCTTACTTAATAGCAGCCAAAATAAGATCTCTCATCATGTCACCATTAGTCGCTGACGTCACAAAATGGTCTGTGGTCCGTGGGCCGATCCTGGTCTCAGGCATAGTGAGGGGGCCCATACTCATGACACAGGACAAGGCAGGTGAGTTCCCTGAAGGTGTACATGAGGAGTGTACAAACAAAAATCCATCGAAAAAGGACCTAGAATGAGACAGGAAGTTAGACCCTCACAATAACACAGCAAGTGACGCGTAGACGAGATCAGATCTGACTGACGAGGCTAAAAGCATTAAAAAAAACATGGTACTTGGAGCAGGAAAGATCATGATACACTAAAAACATGTTACTTGGGGAGAAGTGAGGTGAAGCATGAAACATGCGCTATGAGGAGGAATTTCCCCAAGTGGCTCCGTAAGAGATAAATCATTAAGAAGGTCTTTCTTCAGTTGGAAAAGCAACAAGCAGCTGTATTCTTCTCTGAGATTGATTTTCTCTTTAAACTGTTGATTTTCTCTCAGCTTTAAACAACTACGTTATTATTTGTTTCACCTTATCCACTTAGAGGAGTGTTATTTTTCTTTCCCCTGTTCGATAATCTGGTCTCAAAGGGTTTCCCGCTGCCCCTGGAGGGTCTCTTCAACAACGTCCTCTGTCCCATGGATCCTCAGCCCCCCTCAGTCCTGATCAATGGTCTTCCCTAATGACTGTCAAATGGAGCGATTTGTCAGAGACTCAAAAAGGAGGAGGGTGACAGCTGTTTAGAGGGGCCTGGGCCCAGACGGATCCATCGCCGACACTGGCTTCGGGACACCAATGAAACCCGTGAAATCCATCGATCAGGTGTCCAATGTGCAGATGCTCCAACAGATTTCTTTCAAGCCGCTGATTGTTAATCAATAACCCCTCTCCTCGAATCACACCCAGGCAACCTTCTCTCATCTCTAGTGACTAAAGCTTCATTACTGGAGGCAGAGTGCGGTTGCGGGGCACATCGGCTCGACGTACTTTGATGGGCTGCAAGGGAAAACATGACATAGCAGCCTAACAGGCCACAGTGTTCTTGCACGGAGGCCGAGTCTCTCCTGCTGGATAAGGAGGTGAAAGTAAAATTACAGAGAATCAGGAACAGGTCACCTTGACACCCGCTTCCCCATCACACGGCTCCAGCTCGGCTCACCTCGACTCTCGCAGGTTCCAGTCATTTTCCATCACAAGAGTGCAACGCCTAGAATGTTGGCCTATCACAGCAACACTAGGTGATGTTAAAACTCACCGCTTGATTTCCAGCAGCCTCGCAGGAGGAGCCGGTTCGTCTCGACCTTACCAGACACTGTTGGATGGTTCCAACTCTTTTTTCAGCTCAACAACATCGAGTTTGAAATCAGGCTTGGTTGGTGCTCTGAAATTTTCATTTATCTCAGTCCTCGTTCTCCAAACGTTCACCCCAAATCCACAACGAAAGAAAAAACCATGTCCTCCAAGAGGACATCACGGACACCAGCGCAGCACCTGTAAATGTACACATCCCTGCTAGTTCAACTATTAAAAAGAGTCTTTTAAACACAAACTTAGAATTTAATATCCATACGGACCTTTTTTCCTGGTGTAAATGCAACTTCACATGATGTAAATAGAAGCACTAAGTCATCATGAGCGGCTTTTTACGGACCTTTTGAGATCATTATAAATGCACTGAGATCTTCTACTGCAGCCTTTGCATATTTGTGGGTTGGTACAGTTTAAGTCCTGGAACCACCAGTGTGCCAAGCCGTGCAAAAAAAAAGAAACTTTTACCAACAGCCACACTTCACCAGAACAAGTACTTCAGCCACAAGTACTTCATGAGCTGCTGGGAGGGACTTGTGCATGGTCATTCTTTTGGATGGGGGGCCTGCCTGGGCAGCGGTGACGCACCTGCGGGGGACCAGGCAGTAACCGGTAGGCCTCGCTCTGAGGGCATGTGGGAGGGAAACATGAGCCACCGACCGCAAGAGCCAGAGCACGGCGGTCTCTGTTATTCCAGATGCGGCTTGGTGGACGATGAATCCAGTCTTTCTCATGGTACGCTGTTGTGGTATCTAGGTTTTGTGACTCACAGCCGAAGCAGGAAGGCTGTTGATTCTGTTATGTAATGTGGTTGCAGGGACAAGGTTGGGCTTGTGGTCATTGATGTTATTTTGTAGGACAAAATGATTATATCTGACATCAAAGGGCCACTATTGACTGTAGATTTTAGAGGCATGTGGAGGTGGTGAACTGGTGTCTGTGGATTGTGACTGGTAGAAGAACCTATACAGCACTTTTTTTTTTAACTGCAGCCAGCAGTCCCAAAGCAGTTTCCTCTGTAATTCACGCCACACAAATGGCGGGGGGGCTACAGGGCGAGATGAGGAATCAGACCACCAACCTCTGGATTGGACAACAACCCACTCTCCCTGCTGAGCCACAGTAACCCCATGTGTTTGTGTTGCAGAAGTGGGTTGACAATTTACTCCATTGTATTTACATAAGTAACTTTTTGAATAAATGTAGTTCTTTTGTGTTTTTGTATTTTATTCGGGAAGATTATTTTTGGAAAAAAAAAGCATTCCCATGATTTTGTTAGACTTTGTGACCCACCTCCAAATGCTCCCTCCTTGGGGGAGTTTGACCAATCAAATGAAGCCATGCAGTCACGTGATTGCAAACCAAACTCTGGGGTGGCGTGGGACTGCTGCAGGTGGCAGTGCAGTGAGTCCAACATTTTTCAACCAAAAAGAAGGACTGATCGATGATGTCAGCGTATGAGAATGTTCAAGAACCCAAATGTATGAACCTTTTCACCTTTGTATGAACCTCCATCATCTCACATCATACCTCATACTTTACCTTTCTCCACAAAAGCAATCTGAAGCAGGTAGAGTTGAAGTGTCAGTCCCAGTCGGTCTCCTAGTTCTCTGTCATGTGTTTCACAGACACCTTCAATTAAAACCTTACAAATCACCTGCACAAGAAGCTGAATTCTTATTTGAAATGAGTAATATAAAAATATAAATATATATAATTTTGATAACGTTTTTTGGGGGGGGGGCGGGTTGCGTTGTATTTTAATGTACCGGTACACATCATAAGTTGCCGGTTCAGTAGAGATTACACTGAAATTACTAACTGCATGAAAAGTAAATAAGTTTTAGGATTGGAATCTACTCAAGTATTATTTAAGGGGTTCTATCTACTTTTACTTGACTAAAATTTCAGTAAAATAGTCTTACTTGAGTGCAGTCAGTTTACCCACCTCTGTTGAATTGTATGGCAGTCAGTAGGCTCTATCACCTCTTATGTTGCATGTCACTCATAAAGATTTGTCAGTAAAGTTTGCTTGGTTTGACCTCGTTGAATATGTCTCATTGTCTAACTTCAATAAAGCGAGTTAGGACGGTGGAGCGTAGTGGTGCTCGGCTGTAGGGCGGAGCGGTGAGGGTGGGCTCTAGGGGAGTGCTGGAGGGAAGAAACTGCACTCACCCGAGCAGCATGGATTAATTGCCTCTCTCCTCCCTCATCAGTAGCCGGGCGGGAAGGCAGGGCTTCAGTTTTCTGCCGGGAGACGGATGAGCCGCAGGCTGAGGTTTGACTTGCACCTGTGTCTCGCACCTTGGCAGGCCAGACTGAAGCCAGTACTAGAGAGCGACAGAGTGCTTCTCAGTCAGATGTTTCTAAATATAACGTCACTTTTTCAGTTACTTTTGCTAATTCTTGCTCAATTGGTCGGCCTTCAGTCTGGAGGTCAGTAGTTTGATCACCCATCTCAGCCTGTCAATGTGACAGAGTGTCCTTGAGGAAGACACTGAACTCCAATTGATTCCTCGTGGTATGTGTGAGCACCTTGCATGGCAGTGCCTGCCTCTCTGAATTACTGTATAAAGCACTTTGGGACTGCTGACTGGAGTTGAAAAGCACCGTGTAAGTAGTGTCCGTTAACCATTCAGCAGGTGGGGTCTGCAACATCCCAGTCACTCTTTTGATTCCAATAAGTACCACTAGATGGTGCAATAAGTCACTGACTAACTCTGTATTCAATTTAAGAAGAGAGGAAGCTGCAGAAAAAGTCTTGGCACAACCTTAAATGAGACGATCTGACTGCTGAAAGAGTGATAGGCTGTGACCTGTGAAAAAGGACAGAATAAATGAACAAGACACTTGCATCTTTTTTTCCCAAACTTTTATTACCGTTCTGTGGGGCAGATTGAAGCCTTTTACAAGCTGAATTCGGGGTACAGGCCATACCTTGGACATGCTTTTATTTTGTCCATATCACTCCCTCGACTACAGACTTTTCTTTTACTGCTTCTCAGGACAACAGTAGTTGCAGCGTCTCTGGTAAAGGCTGAGCTGGTTTGCATGTTTGGACACGGAATCTCAGAATTTCAAACATTCTTCTTCATAGGATCTGGTGATTTCATACAAATCAGAGATCCCCAGTTATGACAATTCAATTCTCTGATAAAACACTGTTTCTTTCCAACAGTCAGTTCAGGAGGTGGTAAATAGGAGGGTGAATAGAGCGGCGGCTACTCTTGTGTTTGCAAATAGCTCTAGGAACCATAACTGATTTAATGAGCCATTCACGGTTTCACTGTACTGGCTTGGTTTTTGAGACAAGCATATGCTACTGGCAGGATCAACCAAGTCCAAATATACATTCGGAATTCAGTTCACATCTTGTGTGCATTTGCTGGTGCTTCGCATCATGCTGGCTGAGCCTTGTATTCAGACATACTGTATTTCCTCAATACTGTTCACAAACAGGCCTAACATTTCCCAACAGATGATGTCTTGAGTCATTAAATATTTTATCATTTAAACTTCCAAATTGGCGATATTTCTCATAAATGATAGACTGAATCTATCACAGTCCTTTGGAACCACAACGCTGTCATATGTTGGGTTTTTTTTTGCTTTTATGTCATGACACTTTTATGTTAGATCATAGATGCTTTATAATTGGCGTGAATTGCTTTATAATTATTATCCCACTCATATTTCTCCATGTGTGTCCTTGCAAGTTGTCACTTGACCTGATGGAAAAAAAGAAGTTGATCAATTGTGCCCACACTTTACTTGAAAAGATCCCTTCGTTCGGAGCCTTGACATTCCTTTGAGATGTATGAAATCAATTTCTTGTTCTTTGGAAAGTGTGGACAAAGCTACAGTGAGCTATAAAGTGATTTAAATGGTTGGGTGCATACACAGATAATGTTTCCAGCGTAAGTCTATGCAAACTGAGGTTTCACCTCCAAAATTGTTCTTTTTCTAACTTTTCATGATGACATTTTAAAGGTGCGTGTGATCATATAGTGGTATCGAGGGAAAGGGGGTCTGCATAGATTTCCATGCCACAGTCGGTCCTCAACAAGCTGCAGGCCTGAGTGAAATTCAAGTTTGGGCAACAAACAAAGAAGATGACGTACTTAAGCCACATCTTTTATGTAGTAGATGTGACTAACATGCAGAAGTTGCGAGCAAAAGGGGGTGTCGGTGCAACTTACAACTGCGGTGCTCCCCCACTGCCATCATCTATCTGTGTGTTCTTGGGGTCGTCTGGCCCCACAGCCTCTGTGTCAATTGTCCTTGTCTGGGTCACCACAATGCTGGGTGCCAATCTGTCAGTGCCAGCTGAAACACCCGGTGCACTCCACCTCCCTCACTGTCGCTCTAAAACACACACACACACACACACACACACACACACACACACACACACACACACACACACACACACACACACACA